>CAUYRH010013027.1:0-83023 GCA_963574655.1 Perodicticus potto | reverse complement strand
CCTGGCACGTGTGGACACTCAGTAACCATTCAACCAATTAACTACTGAGCTAACGAAGACAGGAGTGATAAAGAGTGTGCAGTTGATGGAGAAGGTGATGCTTTTCACAGGGTTGGGGATGTAAGAGGAAGAGCAGTTTGGGCAGAAGATAATGAGTGGGAGTTTGGAGTCTGCATTGAGCTTGAGGTGCCGGCAGGCATTACTGACCTCTCTCCTTATGCAGGTATCTCTATGGCACAGAGAGAATGTGTCCTTTGGCTGCCAGAGGCTGCCTTGATCTCAGCCCCAAGTCAAGTTATAAGCACCACTAGGGGAGAAAGCGTCTCCATCTGTTAGTCTTGGGACCAGCTCAGGAGCTGATAAAAACTTAATTGCCCAGACCAGTGGTGCAACCAGGTTGGTGGAACAAAGGAGAGGTTTACGGTAAACCATAAATATTCCAAGGTGTACATATTTATACAAACTGAATCTGCCTCTTTTCCCTGTTTCTTCTAGGGATTTCCTTGGGCAGGTCTATGGCACCTATGGGCTGCCTGCTTTCTTGGCCCAAATCAACTGATGGTGGAAACACAAGACTAGATCTCAGAGAAAAAAGCAGATGGAGACAGACTGGGGAATCAATTGTGGGTATCTATAAAATGTAAGTAGATACATAGATAGCTGATAAATAGATAAACAGATAGGTAAAATGTTGATTAATCATCTGGGAATAAATGCTACCATAAGGGGAATGAAACATAAAGAGATCAAAAATTATACTTTTGAATACAGAAAAGAAGTAGGCATAGAATTCTATCTCAAAACATTCTGAGGAGGGGTATAGGATTATAGAAAGCAAGATATGGGTCAGAGGTCAGAATGCTCAGAAAGTGATAAGAATGTTTAACACATTTTTGGAGAGCCTAGAATGTCAGCCAAAGACATTCAAACTTAGATTCCTGAGCAACAGAATGACAGATCCATGGCTGAGTGTTTTTCCACTGGGACAGGGAAGTCCCATTGACTTCAGGCCTGAGAGTGCAGCCTCCTCTGACGAGCTCTAGTAAGGGAGACCAGTGGGAATTCCTATCAGTGCTCATGACTCTGATTCCTGGGGAAATAGCTTGAGAAGCACCACCTCTATTGATTCACCCAAATGCCATCCCTAGATGAAGAGTCACTCGATCATTATAGGGTTTGAAGATAATGAGAACTTCAAAGGGGAAAAGGTCCAAAACAGGAAAGTGGAGATTTGAGTAGATGACCCACCATGTTCTAGTGATGGGGAAACTTTTACACAGAGATGCCTTAGGCCCACTGACATGCCAGCTGCTGAGCTGAAGGCTGGAAATGCTCATCTGGGAGTCAGCCGGGCTAAGTTGGAAGTTGATGCACCAGTGTTCTCCATGGAGAGGGGACAGCAGAGAAAGTTAAGGACTAGACAATGTAGATGATGCAGGGAAGTGGGGGGAAAAGGAAGCAACCCATGAAGGAGAGTAAGGGATGGCCTTCCTTTTCATTTTCTTCCTTTCCTTTCTTTTCATTCTCTCCCTTTCTCTTCTTTCTGTCTCTCTAATATCCCAACACCGTCTTCTCTTTTCTTCATTTTTTCCTCTTTTATGTAAACCATCCCCAGGCTTTGCTCCTTGCACTGGGGCCTCCCCTGGGGAGATGTCACTGTAGGTTCCTGGATTAACTGTCCCTGTCCTGGCTCAGACTCAGCACTGATGGCATCAACACTCAGCACCAAACCTAAAACAAAGGGAGAGTTGGTGCCTTGGGATTTAACCTTGACAGCCAGAAGCCACAAACCTGTCCCAATGGCAGGGAGGGCAATGGATGAATAATTCCGTTTTTCACACTCCTGCAAAACATACGAAACCGATTTCTTGACATCATTTCCACCGACAACGTGAATGATATTCTTGCACTTCAGCGATCCGCCTCCAGTAATTATGTAATCATGTTTGCCCTGTTGAGCTGGGAAACAAGCAAAAAGATGCAATATTAGATGTTGAACACCTTCTTTCCTTACAAGAAAAATGTCTGATTTGGTGAATAAGCAACTTCTGAATAAGTACCTTCTGAAATACTATCTTTGATGAAAATTTATGGTTTAACTTTTCTTTTTAATTGTGAGGTTACTTTTCACTTCTAATTCTCAGTGACTGGCATTCTTTAGTTAAATATACGGTTGTAAAATTAATGTGTTGTCTTCCCAGTACCAAGACTTTCCTCAGCTTCTCTTTAGTTTCCCATCCAATTACAAAATAGGACCAAAAAATAGCACTGTGCCTTACCTTGGAGATAATATTCCACATTTTGTCCAGCACATTTTAAAATTGCTTTGGAGACCCTTACATGAGACAATGAAGATGATAACAAAGATGAATAAAAAGTTACTATGGTGCATGTGAATCAGAAAGCTTTCCTCATTAGCTAAGTCTGTTCTCTGTCATCAGAGGAATCCAACAACCTGGGCATTGCTGATGACAAAGAAGCAAAAATGCATAAAATAGGCCAGGCGTGGTGGTTCATGCCTACAATCCTAGCACTTTGGGAGGCTGAAGCAGGTGGATAACTTGAGCTCAGGAGTTCAAGACCAGCCTGAACAATAGCTGAGACACTGTCTCTACTAAAAATAGAAAAACTGAGGCAAGTGGATAAATTGAGCACAATGCTCTAGGTTGCTATGATCTATAATTCCCTAACACTCTAGTCAGGGTGCCAGAGTGAGACTGTCTCAAAAAGAAAAAAAAGAAAATTCCACAAAATAACTGTTATTAATTATGAGAAAACTTGTCAAAATAATTTCAAAGGCTGGTATGTATGGTAGCTTATGCCTGTAATCTGAGCAATTTTGGAGGCCAAGGTGGAAGGACCACTTGAGGCCAGGAATTTGAGACCAGCTTGGGCAACATAGCAAGACCCCATTTCACAAAATATTTTTTTTGTTTTTTTTAAATTAAGCTTATTTATTTATTTTTGTTGTTGTTGCAGTTTGGCTGAGGCTGGGTTTGAAACTCACCACCCTAGGTATATGGGGCCAGCACCCTAGTCACTGAGACATAGGCACCACCCTCACAAAATATTTTTGAAAATTAGCTGGGTATAGTGATATGCACCTATAATCCCAGCTACTTGGATATGGAGTTAGGAGGATTTCTTGAGACCAGGAATTTTAAGTTGCAATGAGTTATGCTGCACCACTGCAATTTTAGGTTGCAATGGGTTATACTGCACCACTGCATTGTAGCCTGGGTGATACAGTGAGAGCTTGTCTCAAAATATAACTTGATTATTATTAACAAGTCAAAGTTATAAACACCAGTTTGGCTACCAGAAACACTCCTTTCATGGCATCTACTGTGCCAAATATTACGATCATCAAAACCATACATGTAAAGTACCTGCTTCAAGATTAAATTTGCCTGATGTTCAAGGAGGGGGACCTCCAACGCTCACCAGAGGCTCCAATAGCCAAAAAGGCTGGACAACTGCTGAGGAGACACTTGTGCCTTGGTGTCTCCTTCACTTTACACCTAGGACTAAATGTGGAACCCCCATTTCCTATGCCTAGGTCAATTTCTTGTGAACTTCCTAGGCCTCATTTCCATGAATGGACTGTATCCATTCATTGATACACTCATTCACCTTGCCCCAGGCGGAAGCGACTGTATTCATTCGTTTCCTGGCCAAGGAACCCATACACCTATATATACCCTGAGGCTAAAGGCCTAAAGGAGGAGACGGGGAAAGACCGGGAGAGGAACGGAGAGAGCTTCTCTCTCCCCACTGGAATTCTCTCCCTCTACCAGGAGCTTTAGTGTTTTCTGTATTCTTTTCTGTAAATCAATTATGTCTTACCACTGAGGGCTGGGGGTGGGGGAAATAATGTAATGAAGAACAATAAAATACATGTATTTAAAAAAAAAAAAACAGTGGTCCACATAGAGCAAACCTTGATAACTGTAATCCAACATCATTGGGTGTGGAAGAGCTCAGGTGTGCTCAGGAACTTGAGCAGTGAGGTCAAGTAGAGAGAGGATAGGTTCCAACAACAAACTTTGTCCCCTACACAGTTTTACTCAATACAGCTCAGGGATTCAAACCTGGTGAGTTATCCTTGTCTTGAAAGGCTCAGAATCTCTTTTGCTCAACACAGCTTCCAAGAAAGGAAGGAAGAAAGGAGAAATTTTCAACTTAAATCTCCATCATCTTCCTTACTGCGCCTTCTCTTCCATTTTTATGTGTCATAACTGCCACTTTGGGGCTTCATTGGTAGAAGGCAAATCAGCTCAAGTCAAACAGCTCAGCAGAATATAAAGAGAAAAACAACAAAAAAATTAAGGCATGAATGGCTGCTTCAGTTCTAACTGTAATCAGAGAAGCAGGTTGGTGTGGCACATGACCTTTTAGTGAGGTGGACTGTTTCATTTATGGCTCCAGTTTTCTCGTGGCAGAGACAATTTACCTGTGTGGTGATTCTGTTCTGCCTTCAGGATCTTAGGAACTCTTGTCTATCATTGTATCTTGAATCGGGGAAATCCGTCTGCATTCAGACAAAAGTTCTGAAGGGAGCTTGGGAGGTAAGGCAATCTTTTTTCCCTCCGATACAATTGTAGACTTGGATTCAATCCATTAAAGTCAATTGGTAGATTTGCACAAGTAGTCTAATTAGAGATATTCAGATAACAAGCACAGGTTCTGTTTGCATTGTAGGTTTAAAAAAAAAATCAATGTCCACACACAGGAAGAAAACTGAGCACTTATTTTGAAGCCTCAAATTACAGCAGTACCATGCACAGAAAACCAGTAGAGGGGCTATAGGTCAATGCAAAAATACCACCTCATGGAGAAGAATGATTAGAAGGCACAAGTAGAATTTTCACCTCCAGATCAGGTTCAAAATGCAGCTCAGCCCTGCCTGTATGATGTTTATAACCCACTGACAGTCCACGTGAAAAGGTTGGCTCCAAGACTACATTTTTACCAAAAATCACCATCCTTTCAGCTGAGAGAATGAAAAACAGTAGGACCCCCCAAATGGACCTGCCTACTCGGCTCCTAGAAGCATTTTGCAGCCAGCACAGCCCAGTCAGATTGCACATTTCTTAAAGCTCATATCCTTGTATTCTTGACCCAGGTTCTGTGGCTGCAGGCCCTGAAAGGAGCTTTCAGGAGTTAACTTGGTTGGCATCACTTGGTTTATCTCCTGCCTTTCAGCCACACGCACAGTCAGAAAACAGTCCAAATGGTCCTAATGCCCCAATCTCCTTCCCCCAGGCTCCCAGGTACTTCTGAGGTACTACCTCAAACCAGTGGTTATAACTAGATCTAAAGATGAAGGATCTCTAATAATTTTTAGGCTTTGTTTAAGTAGAAAGCTAGTATTTAGTAAACCATAGCCATATGACAGACATTCTACTAAGTGTTTTTCTGGACTTTGTTTCATAAACATTTAACGCAGAGCCACTAAGCCAAAAAGTAAAAATTTAAAGAAAATTAAAATTTGGGATACATGGATGAGGAAAAGTATTTCCTAGTACAAGGGAGTCTGCAGGAGTCTTTGATTCTTGAGCCTGGGAGGAAGTATTTTTACTTCTGTCTCATTCCAGAAGTATTTCAGGCAACTAATATCATTGTCATTATCAGCATCATCACCCTTTTAAGGAATTGAGAACTGAGGCTAAAGGATTGAAGTAAGTTATCCAAGATCACACACAATATGTGGAAAATAGCAGAACCTAGAAGGCAACAGTGACTATCAAGTCAGTGGTTTCTGTTTTAAAACATGCCACTCTTATTATAGTTCAGAAATTGTTTCCCAAGTGCACATCTACCTGAGAGCTGGGCCAGATCAAAAGGGAGACAACAGAATACCTGATACTATTCTTAAAGAGCAAGGAAAGGAAAAAATAACTTTTTCTTTCAGTGTGACATGAGTCACCCAAACTGGCCAGTGCTTTCACCAGGGCTGCCAAGTCTTCCTGCCCTAAGACTTAGTTTTCATGTTGGATTAAAAATAATTAGCAACATTCTGCACTCTACAAAGCAGAACCAGAACACTACAATCCTCCCTGTGTGGGTGGCCAGGAAGAAAATTCCTTTCTTTTCCAAGAAAGTCCCAGGGAGAGAAGCTGGACGGCGGGGTGGAGAGGGCACTACACCTGCATCAAGCGCACCTGAGTTTGACTCCTGACGCCACACCGGGTGGTTTTATGACCTGGGGCATATTAACAACAGTGTGTGCACGTGTGGAAGAGTGATACTAAATCCCTTTTTGCAGGGTTGTTGACAAAGTGCCTGTAAAGCACAAAGAGACATCCTAGGACAGGATGGGAACTCAATAATTTGACACTGTTATTTTTGTTACCGGTCTTCCTGATCCCTTGGGAACTGATATGCAGCAGCAGAGCCCAGCGTGCTCCATGGAATTCCCTATTCTAACTGGCTGGGAAGGGCAGGCTGCTCTCCTTCCGAGGCACACGCACCCTCTTCCATAGGAGCAGTCACTACTATACATTTCTAAGGCTGCCCGTAAGAGCTAAAAAGCCCTCAGAAGTCACCAAGAAGTTGTTCTTTATAGAGTGCAATTCCCTGACCCAAATCAGTCTTTGCCTTTGAATCAGTTTATGTTACTAGTTATTTAGCAGATTGATTGCTGCTATGGCAACTACACATCCCTCTGCACAGACACAGGCATAAGTCCTTGATACAATCCAGGCTTAGTCTCTCTGGCTGCATTCAGTACATGCCAGAAATTAGATAATATTGGGAAAATTAATTGCTTTCTGCACTGTAGGCACTGGGGCTGCATTGTGGTACAGAAAACAAACGAAGCCTGGTGTTGAAAGTGAGTGCTATGCTAATCGCCCGGGAGCCTGGGAGAAGAGAGACCTGAAGCGTCTTCAGATGTGCTCTGGCCAAACAGCTCACCTTCCATTTCCACAGGTTTGTCCAGGATGTGCCAGAGACCGCAAACTCCATTTGGCAGCAATTTGCAGTCTTTCAGGAAAGCTTTCCACTAAGGTAGGAAAGTACAAGTTTTCCCTCATCAGAGAGAGTTGGGTACGGATTCTGAGTACACTGCTTCCTAGCTGCATGACCTTGGCAATCCCTTCAGCTCTGAAACCTCAGTTTCCCCATTGCCAACATGGAATCAAGAATAGTATCTACTCCTCTTAGTTGTTATGAAGACAGTATGACGTCGAAATGCTGGCGCGTAGATGCAATCTCACAACTGGCAGGGCCACTGTTCTTTCCCTTCACTCGTCTTCGTTTTATCCTTGCCCCCTGATTAGCAAGAGATTATTAAGATCATTAATTATTAATAGAAGCTGGTTCTATGTTATCCTCTAAATATTTTTGACTTAGGGTCTTGAGACTCAATGAATTTCTGCTGGGTGTTTTGAATTTGCTGCACGGCACGGTCACTGTCAGCCCAAGAAGTCAGGCCAGATCCTCCCAGTGGGTTTTGTTCTGCCCTCCTCCGTCTCCGCAGGGTTTCCCCTTATCCTGCAGGTCAGACTTCCTCACGATGGCAGTTGTTTATCATGAATGAGTCTAGAAAACTAGCGTGTGAGTATGACAAACGGCACCAATTCCTGGAAGAGCCCCTCGCGTTGTTCTTCGGAGAGGGGCTGAGCACTGTCGCCTCCGTTTGCTGAGGAAGCCATGTTATTAGCAGCCATGCTATTTCTGTATGCGGAGATGCCTGGAGCATTTACGGAAATTCTTCTAAACCATATGTTGTTTTTATGTTTTAACCACTCTGTATGTATATATAATTTGCATAAATACAAAAATAAATAGCTGTACTGTATTCCTCTGAAGACTGTAAACTCCAGAGGAAGAGGTAGAAATCTTCCCATATACATGTGAGCTTTAACAGCAGAATGGTTGGTATCCAGTGAAAAATCAGCAAAGTTGGAAACCCAAACTGACTCTCCTGGATTTCATAGTTAATAATTTATAATGTAAATGGTCTCATTTTATGCATTTCTACCATTATTGGTCAGAAAGTGTGGCAAGATCAGGAATAAGAGCAGGAGCATTACTATACTATAAACCAATACCAAATTCACCAGCTTATTCTGAAGCTTGCAGGGTTCAAGGTCAGTTACCTATAAAACAATTCATAGAAAGAAATGCTTTGGCCACAAGGTATAACCAGTAGTAACTGGTTACTGGGCAGAACAACATGGCTCTAAAGTCAGAGACGCTTGTGTTCTGGATTCTAATCCTATCCTCTCAGTTTCATTTTCCTTAAAAATGTTAATACTTATTTACTTGCAGAGTTGTAGAATGTGATGATTAGGGGTGCAAAGTCTGCAGTGAGGAGTGCCGGGGTTGGATTCCTGCTCACTTAGAGTTGAGTGAACCTGAGAGCAAATGACTTTCCCCCCTCAGCCTGTGTCTTCATCCGAGGAACGAATAATCCTAGACCTACTCCATGGGTTGCTGTGAAGATGGATTCACATTACCTGCATAAAGTGTCTTGCACAAGCCCTGACGTGTAAGAGCTTAATCATTGTAGCCCATGGTAGTTGTATGGTAGTAATAAATGATTTGATTCAGTGTGGCCCTTAATGGGCTTTACAAAAAATAGAAATGTGTATTGTGAAGAAAATTCCAGACCAGTGCAAACTCCTTTAGAATCAAAAGGCTAGACAGCAACTATGACAAGAAAGGAATCCTCTTATAAATCTGTTCTCCCATTGAAACGGTTCCAGTGCTAGCAAAGCAGTAAGGTGGTACTAAAGCCTGGCCTGTATCCAGCCCCCTGGTTCTGAAACGATGCCCGCTAAAACACACAGACCAGGGGCTCACTGTGTTCCACAGCCCCAAGAGTGGGTCATTACTAGCTACTGCCAAGGACAGTAGGTGGAGAAAACACAAAAGCAAAATTATAAATGAATCAGCACAGCAGGGCAGTGCTTGGGGATGGAAAAAGAAAGCAACAAGGGACAAGCTGGCTAACCACCCCCGGAGAACAATGGGGTGGTTTCCTTTGGACACAGGGTCATCTCTGAGGCCAGTCAGGGAGCTCCACAGGAGACACAGCAAAAAGAAAATAATGATTTTTATAGATACCTAGCCTAGATCAGATTGCTGGTCATGCTTTTTCTGTTTTGTCTCTTCAAAGATACACCCACACACCTTTGGCAGTGTTATCCTCAAACAAGATGTTACTTCTGAGCTGCAAGACCTCAGGCGCTATCTGTCCTCACCCACACCCAACTGTCTGCCGTCTTCAGCACCAAACATATCCCTGAGGACAAAAATGGCCCTTCAATTCCTGAGTCGTTTAAACTGAAAAACCAGTTAAAGTGCCATTCCCAAAATAAAACAGAAATGTGGCCACTGACATGAAATAGCCACAGCTGTAAGGAAAAAACAAAACAAAACAAAAAACCCTTATTTGACCTGGTAGCAGAGGAATGAGTAGTTACATAGACCTGCAGAAAAGCTCTGTGGCATAAAACTGTTCCCTTTTCTGGGATCCCTATGGGCACCTATCACGCAAGCTAAAGACCCAGAAGTTACCTTCCATGCCTGCTTCCCTCACCCCTATATCCAGTCGCTAACATAGCGCCATCTGTTCCGTGTCACGTGTTTGCTGATTCAGTGCTCTCCTCACCCACTGGATACTCTGCTAGAGTTCAGGCTCTCATAGTTCTTTATTTTTTTATTTCAAATTAATATGAGGGAACAAATGTTTAGGTTACATGTTCTCACATCCAAGGTAAAGTTCAAGTTGTAGGAGAGCCCCTCACCCTGGGGGATTGTGCTAAATATCCTCGCCTTCTGCATATTCGGGGAGATCCCACCAAATGCCCTCCCTCCTTCCACCAGTCATCCCGTCTTCCCCTCCCCTCGCCCTCCTCCCCTCCTTGCTAGACTATATTTGTGTTTTATCACTCATAAGAGTGTATAAATGTTTATATGTTGATTTCATATTAATACTGAATACATTGGATACTTCTTTTTCCATTATTGAGATATTTTACTAAGAAGAACATGTTTTTATGTTCACCTGGATGGAGTTGGACACATTCTTCTTAGGCCCTCATACTTCTGCGGACCGGCACAGCCACACCGCTCACTGGTTTTTCCCATCCCACTTCTCCCTTTCCCATTGCTCCTCACACTGCAACAGCACGATCGAGCCCCTGCCTTCATTTCCAGTTTTGCTTATTACCCAAGCCCCATGGGCCCCTCTCAACCCACCAACTCTCATTCATCCTAAAACTTGCCCCTTGTGTGTGCAGCTTCATGCTGTGGACAGTGCTTTTCCTTCTGTATCTCAGCATTGGAAAACCCTCCTACCTATCCTTCACCACTGAGCTCAAATGTTTTCTTTGCATTCCTGATCCCATAGTGTGGTTTAGGGGCTCCCTATGCTGTGCTCTCGCTGCCCATTCACGTATTCTCATTTCACACTGCACGGCCTTTGTCTAGGTCTATCTCCTTGTCTACGTCTCTGTTCTGTCATTTTTAATATGATGGTCAGTCAGGTGTGGCCACAAGAGGAAACACAAGAGACAGTCAGGGAAACGATGTTTATTATACTCACAGGTCCTGGGAACAGGAGCATGCCATGGCCATGCAGAGTCACAGAGCAAGCACCAGGTTTTGGTCAAGAGGCAGAAGATAGTGGGCAGGGGAAAGTCTAGGCCAGAGCCTTTACTGAGGTTTTCTTGAGAAAAGCAAGGCAGGGCAGGGCAAACAGAAGAGACTGGTAAAATCAAACCATTCTGGCAGGCTTGAGCTACAGGGCCAGTCTCTTGTTGCCTGGTACCTGGGCCAGCAATAATTAAGGGAAAGAAAAAGTGTTTCCCAGGGTGCATAGGCCAGACAGAGGAGGTACAGCTCTGGTTTAGTTAATCTCCATATCAAAGGCTAAATCTGGGCTACCTCTATGAATCTGCTAGCCCCAAGAGAGGAAGTCGCCCTCCATCCAGAAAGATTTTTTAAATGTCAAGATGTCATAACAGAGAAAAAGTAAAAAATGGAAACAATACAACTCCCAACCCCCAATTAAAACCTGCACTCTTCCCTCCTATGTTCCAGGTTTTGTTGACAGCAGGGCTTAGGTCCCACTGATGTGCTGATATGTACTAGATTACTGGGTTTCTACACTGTGTTCTTTTTGATTTACTAATTATATTGGTTAGCAAATATTTTTTAATATCATCCTAGTTATATTTTAAATATAATTGCTTTATGAAATATTATCACAGCATTGCAAGGTATGTATTATTATCCACATTTTAAAAGTGCAGAAGGTAGGCTCAGAAAAGTTAAAGCACCGGTTCCAGCTGCACAGTCAGTAAGGAGCAGAGCCACAGTGAGAAGCTATCTCTGCCCGTGCCAGAGGTTCTTTCCTTTCCATCATTCTTCCTCTTTGCCTTGTGTTTCTTCTAAACCTGGGCATTCAGCACAGTAGACATTCATTAAATGATTGCCTAATGAATTAAGGCATAAACAGCAAAGACATAAAATATTTAAAATTTTCCTATAGCTAATTTATTTTATGAAACCAAAAAGGCCAGAAGTCTATAACCTCCTTTTTAACTGAAAAACACCTCAGAATAAGAGCTGTGTACTTCATCAAAATGCCCTACGTTCACTATCACAGTTAATAACATGTATTGAACATGTACTGAGTGACTCTCATGTAACACACATTATGTCGAGAACTTTATGTTCATTTTGTTATTCCATTCTCCCACTAAGTCTTCAAACCAGAACTTATATACTTTTTTTCCTTTCAGATGAGGAAGGAGAGGCTCAGAGAGATGTATTTGTTCAGAGCTGGTAAATGGGCTGAAATCAGGGCTAGGTCATAACCCTCAAAATGCTTGCCATTTCCACTGGGCGACACAGCCATTTTCTTTCCATATCCATGTACTATTTGCAGGAATGAGTACATAAGCAGGAAGTGGACTCCACACTACCTAGAAGTCTCTCAGACGAAAAAGGTACTACATCACCATTAAGTGGCCTTGTCGGTAATGGATTTTTGTGGCTTCCATCTTCCGGGCCCAATGGGAGGCTTGGCCATGGGCTCAGGACGCATCTCCTGCTGGAATCTTATTAGTGCTTCCTCTGCACAAATAAGAACTGGTGTATTGTGTTAAATTGACTGACACAAACAACCATGCTTAGTCCAGAAATAGAAAATGCAATTTTCTTTAGCAAAATAGAACATAGGAAATGGTGGAGGTTGAAATGTCATGCACAGAACAAAGGTTTGGCAGAGGAGAAAGGTTAAAATCAATCACCCTACGAGGCAGGAAAAAAAAAAGAGGTCTGAAGTATTCTGTAGTAATTATCCACTCAAAGTCACACTATAGAATTGGGAGCCATTGCTGCTCAAAATTCTTTTAGAAAGGTAAAAAAGAAAATTTCCAACTTCATAATGTTAAAGTTTTACTTTTCATAAATTATTTGGAAAGATCACAGATATACTACTAAAAATAAATAAAAGAATGCCATTTCAACATTCTCACCGCTAGTGGTAGAAAATAACCTTTTCATGTAGGAATGAGGCAGGCAGAAACCAAAACTGCTCTCCGAACAGAAAATGACTTGCATGCTAGAAGGAAATAGGTAAAAAATGAGGAATTATCCATCACTCATATCTTCTGGCTACTAACTTTCTCTTCAAGACCAATGTCTGCTCACTTTACTCCAGTTACACAAACCTCAAATCACAGTATGACTTTCTGGGATTATTTTGTTTTTCTCCATCACAAAGTGTTCCTGTTACTCTCCAAATTTAAGATTACAAATTCTTTCAGGCCCTACCACTTTTAGTTGTCTCCACTATGAAGAAGTTGTCAAGAAGAATCATAAAACAAAGAGTAAAGTAATGGCTTTTAGGGTCAAATACTGATATATGAAGTAAAAGAGAAAAATTTAAGAAATGCAGCTGATACAGGATTCATTAGGAAAAGGAAGAACAAACTACTGGTCTGCCTATGAGAAAGAAACCTACAGTATATCCCTATGGTCAAGTTCAAGGGAAGACCAAATGGTTTATGGGGAAAGACTATTCTCTGTTTTCTATTCAACTGAACAACAGAAAAAAGGACTTATATCAAAAAAAAAAAGAGATTGGGGGACAGAAATAAATTGGCTTAAGGCTCCATTGAGTCAAAGGCACACTGTGTGATTAGTCACAGTGATTCCCCGTATCTCGAGTCTCCTTCCTGGGCATGCTCTGGAAAGTCACCTCTTCCGTTAAATATAAATTTGAATTCCTGTCACTTTCAGCTGTTGGTTTTCAATTCCTTTTTATCTTGAACAAGTCATAAGACACTTTCTGAGTATCAAATGTCCTTGGGAGCGTGTGTCCCTAACTTAATAAGAGCTTTGTAAAATTAGACATAAAGGGAATAAGGTAACCTGACATCAAAAAATGAGTCAATAAAATCTTCAAGGATTTTGGTAGGGAAAAAAGAATTTTACCATGTAAACAGGGTGAATCTTAGAGAATTTGAGTGTGGTTTTGAAGGGAAAATGCTGCAAATATCAAGGAGAAGACAGGAAGGCTATATTCCTTGAATAAGTCACTATGCGGTCTCTTCTTGGGGCCTCAGTTTGTTCATCAGTGAAATGGGTGGGAATTCAGCTGTGTGAGTATCCTTAAGTTTCTTTCTGGTTATAACATTTATGAATTAAATTAGAGCTGAGATTAGGATACAGAATTTAAGACTTTTAGTTTGTCTGTTTAGGACATTTTAAAGAGCCATTTTCTCTTTGGAATTGCTATGTGTGTCAGAAATATTCAGTATTCAGAGGAAAAAACATTCTATCTCTTCCTTGTTCTCCCATCCCCCTTCGGTCCAATTGTTGGATAATAAAAGGCAAGTCAGGGAAGGTCCAAGGCAGACTCTTAGACCAGCCTCTCCATTCAATGGACTCAGAATTATTCTCATTTCTGAATAAGATGATTCTCTCCTTCACCCCCAGCACTTATCTCTTTGGACAACCATTAAAAGGGATGAAGCAAAAGCATTGCCCAGCAAGAAACTCCTGCAGCTGGCAGAAATGAAAAGCAAAGATCTTCCCTCACAGGTCAAATCTAACTGACACGACACAGATAAAGCTAAGCTGGGAGAGAAAAGGCACACTCACACACAGTTGAAACTAGGGAGGAAACTATTTTGAGTTCCTTTCAAAAAAATTGTAATATATCTGTGCTTTGTTATCAAAGCCTCCTGGAACGGAACTCTTTGGCTTTTCCTTATTCACATTATAATATTATTACTGGAAGATTTTTTTCACTTATAGACATGCTATTCCTTGATTATATTCTTGGTCTTTTTAAAACCTGCTGTCATACTATAGTGTTTCACCTGAGCCCTGGGGCAACTAGAAACAGCTTCCTTTTCTGTTTGTGGTCCAGAAGTTTAAAATCCCACCTGAATAGATCTGGAGTTGTCTGAAAAGTCTCCTGTTTCCCTGGAGCCCCCGAGCAATTTCAGAGAAAAAATGCCCTGAGATCTGCCACTCAGCATACAGCCTGCTTGCTTAAAATTGACTTTCTTCCTGCTAGTCCTGCTTTAAAGGGGAATGTAAATGCCTGTGTGGCTAAATGAAGCATTCATTTTCATACCAGAGGTTTGTTTAGTAGCTAGGGACATCCTGGTACTCAGGGAGTTAGCAAAAAGAAGAAAACTCTGCACCCATATATCAAAGTTTCAGAGCGAGGCAAGCCAGCCAGTTAACAGTCAAGAAAACCGGAAAGCCTGATCCTTAGTGTAGGATATGTTTTCCATCTTTTTTGGAGAGTCAGAAGAGCAACAGGCCTCATTCCTGGCCCCCATGTAACACAGGGGTTAGGGAAAGATCAGTCTTCACAACAGAGCAACTGAGGAAGAGTTTCCTGAGGAAGAAGGTTTTTAATTCAGCTGGACAGAATTTTGATACAAGGTCCAGGTATATGGTAATTTTTAACAAAGAAAGAAATGTTTGTGAATGTTTAACAAAAGTCACAGGAAGGATTCAGAGGAGAGTTAATGTTTGATGGACCCCAAAGTAGGGAACTCCAGAGTAAACAGGGAAATGGGTTTTAGAGAGGATTTCATAGGAATTATAAGGGTATATATAGCTTGTTAGGAGTCACTAGCTATAACTGGCCTAACTTTGGCAAATTGGCTAAACTTTCCAAGGGTCAAGAAAAAGCACGATGGTATCAACCATCGTGCCTTGGGAAAATGGATACAAAACGGTCTGTACTGGCAGAGGCAGCAAAAAGGTCTGAAATATGTGGCCTCATTTTTAGAGAAAATAAAATTCTGATTGAGGTAAGGGTAGATGACTATGCACATAAACACACAGGTACGTAAAACTAGAGTCCCTGTTTCTACTGAGCCTTCCATGCCAAAAAAGTAGGAGTTTGTTGCAGTGGAGCTAGGCACATGATTAGGAAATGTGGTTGGTGAGCTCTGTCAGAGGATTGTAAAGATCAAAACTTACCTTCTTCCTGAAGATACATAAAATGGGTATTGCTAAACCTTCAGGATTGATGCAATTCTACTTTTGTGCAACTCTCATACGCTTTAGTAAAATGGGTAATAGTCTGGGAATTGGGACACTTGAACTCTGGTTCCAGAACCTGCATTTATCCTTGATGGAGAAGACTACCTATATCCAATGTTTGCTCTTCCTCACGTCCCTCTCCTTTCCAAGCTGGTTTCTGTTCCCATTTTTCTAGTTAATCACCAACAACTGTTCTGCTGTAGTTGCCATCAACACATACATCCAGTTTTTTTGTTTGTTTGTTTTGTTTTTGAGAAAGTCTCACTTCATTGCCCTCGATAGAGCTTTGTCATAGCTCGCAGCAACCTTAAACTCTTGGGCTCAAGAGTAAACAGGGAAGTTTTTCAAGTAATTCTCTTGCCTCAGCCTCCCAAGTAGCTGTGACTACAGGTGCCTGCCACAACACCCGGCTATTTTTTAGAGACAGGGTTGCACTTGGTCAGGCTTGTCTTAAACCTGTGAGCTCAAGCAATCCACCCATCTCAGCCTCCTAGAGTGCTAAGGTTACAGGCGTGAGCACATACTTTCAGTTTTAACATAGGTTCATTTTCTTCCCTTGGTTTCCCATGAACAAAGATTTCCAGCTCTTCCTCCACTGAACCAGTACATGGTCCTAAATACTAAATGCTGGTATCATAGGATCCATCACTAAGGATGATTATCTTTGTACCTGAAGTAAGAGCCTAATAATTGTCAAATAGATAATTGAATAAAATTTTTTATCACTAAGCTTTTCTATTGTCATCTTTTCAAGTTAAAGATTTAGACTTCATAAAAGAGGTAAAGTCTCCATTTTTTTAAAGGCTGCATAATATTTCATGGTACATATACACCACAATTTATTAATCCATTCATGGGTCGATGGGCACTTGGGCTTCTTCCATGACTTAGCTATTATGAATTGAGCTGCAATGAACAATCTGGTGTGAATATCTTTGTTGTAAAGTGATTTTTGGTCATTAATGTCTTAACACAATAATTAAGTAAATGAGATGAGGGATATATTAAAAAATAATAATAAATAAAAAATAAATAAAAATGTAGACTTCAAAGTCTAAAACATATGATTTTATGCTCTTCTTACAGTGTTTCTATGGACTTAAGAATCAAGAATCCAGAGGAAAAGTACTGTCCCCACACCTGCCTGTCCTGGAACACAACACCATGAAGAAGGCTGCAGGAAAGAGAGAGGGTCTCACTCTTGCTCAGGCTGGTCTGGAACTGGTGACCTCAAGCAGTCCACCCCTTACCCTGCTAGATGTAATCCCTAGCAGTCTCAAGAGTGTTAGGGATTACACCCACACATAGTAAGATGGGGAGAAAGGACTCCAACCACTTCTGGCTAAGGAGTCCTGCCCAGAAATATCAGTTTGGAGGCAATGGAGAGGAGGAGATGCCAGGAGCCAACGAAGAGGCCAGGAGCAGGAGAACTGGCACAGAAGGTGAGTGCTTACATGCCAGCAGAGGCCAGCTAATTTGGCAGTAATTTTCAGATAGAGAAGGCCTTTTTGCTTTTTTTCTTTCTTTTTTTTTTGGACCTGGGCACTTGCTAGAGTTGCCTTGAGAGAGCTTAGGTGAGTGAGTGATCTTGAACAGTGTCCTGGAGCTGGGACTGAGCCACCAGTGAGAGCAGAGCTCTCTTCATTCAGCTACTGCCAGGGCACAGCCATTGTGGGAGATCCGCCCACAGGATGAGTCTGCAGGGTCCTAGTGCAAGGCCAGGTCCTATAGGCCTTCTGAGCTGGGCAGCCACCCATGGAGAGCCTTGCATGAAAAATGCTTTCCTGGGAAAGCCACTAGGTGGCCAAGGGGCATGGTTTGGAAAGGTCAAGATGTGTCTATTTAAGTAGGCTGACGAGAACTTCAGAATCCCAACCCTGTGGGGATTAAGGGCAAAGACATTAGGAAGATGGGACCAGGTCTCTCCACCAATATAGAAGATTCCAGCCTTCATCTTATACAGCCACATCAGCATTGTGATTAGCATCTCATACCCCAGGATATCTCCTGTTGTCCAAGCAATATATGACACTATATATTTTTTTTTTTCCTTTTTCAAAATTATTTTCAACCTTCCCCCTCTAGATTTTTCTCTTTTTCCTTTTACATTTTTTTTTGCAACCATAATTTTTCATTCTTTCTTTCTTCAGTAATAAGGGCTCCATTTTTGCTATAATTTTCCTGTTCCTATTATTTTTTTCCCAACTTTTTCCCTTAAGGTTTTTTGTTTTGTTTCATTTTAACTATTATATTTTTATTTTTCCATTTTTACTTTTTAACATTAAAAGCACCATCTGTGCTATGGTTTTCCTACCCCTTTTATTCTTTTTTATTTTCTGTTCCATTTCTCTCCTTTACTTTCTCTTTTTGTAAAGATTTTTCTACTTTTCCTATCTTTCCTACATAAATTTCTCAAATGACAAGTAAGATATATCCCAATCTTTTTAAAAAATCTTCTATAATTTTATTTACATACTTTTTTTTTTTTTTTTTTTTTTGGAGACAGAGTCTCACTATGTTGCCCTTGGTAGAGTGCTGTGGCCTCACAGCTTACAGCAACCTCAAACTCTTAGGCTTAAGTGATTCTCTTGCTTCAATCTCCCAAGTGCTGGCACTACAGGTTCCCACCACAATGCCTGGTTATTTTTTGGTTGTAGTTGTCATTGTTGTTTGGCAGGTCCAGGCTGGATTTGAACCCACCAGCTCTAGTATATGTGGCTGGCACCCTAGCTGCTGAGCTACAGGCACCAAGCCTTATTTATATACCTTTATTAATATTTGTTTCTAGTCCATTTTATTATTGATCAATCTGTGTTCCACTTATAGGACAGAGATTCACTCTGAGGCCTAGGTTGGGGTGCCACAGTTATTGTCCTGGCTCTGGAGACCTTGATACCTAGGTCTAGGGGGTTAGCTTGGGCCTTTGGAAGGTCCCCATCATGACATACTGCTGGGGTTGGTGGGGGGTGGGGATTGGGATTTTCTTTCTTTTTTTTTTTTCTTCTCTATTTAATGGAGGTAAAGTCTTGTTTTTGCTCTGGCAGGTAAAGAGCTTTTGACCCACACAACCAGCACCCCCTAAAGGCCAGGAATTGCAGCTGTGAGTTAAAGAATCCTGTTGAACATCACTATTACTCCTGTCTCTCTCTTTCTATTCTTATCTTATGTCAAGCTTTCCTTTTGTCCCCCCAGTTTATTTTTATATTCTATTTTATCTTTTCTCTCTTCTTGCTCTTCACTCTTCTCGTCTTTTTGGTCCTATACCAAAAGGATACTTCAAAACCTAGCCACAGAGACAGGTAATTTAAAGTGGAGGAAGTGAAAGGGAAAAGTAGGAGAAGGAAGCAGAAAAAAAGAAACTACTCATGAGGAGGAACCAACAGAAAAATCTTGGCAACATAAAAAAACCAGAAAAGAGCAACACCCCCAAGGGATCACAAGGTTGCTATGGCAGAGGATTCCACCTGTAAAGAAATGCTATACATGACAGAAGGGGGATTTAAAATATGGATGATAAAAACAATGAAAGAAATTGCTGACAAAGTGGAAAACAGCTGAAAGGAAAACCAAAAACAGAACCAAATAAGGAATGAAAGATATGAAGAATATAGAAAGGATATAGGAATTGAAGGAGTAAACTGGGGAATTTAAAGTTGCAATAAAGGATTAGACTATAGAAAAGAAAGACTCCCGGAGCTACAGGACAAAGCTCTGGAGCTAACACAAGTAGTTAATGAGACTGAAAAGAAGAGAGAGAAAGCAGAACATTTGTTCATATAATAATGGGACTTCACAGAGCATTCAAACATACAAATTACAGGTATCCAAGAAGGGGGAGAAGAATGCCCCAGAGGAATAGAAGCCCTACTGGACATTATAAATGAAAATTTCCCAAGTGTCACCAAAGACTCCAACATACTCCTTTCACAGAGATATTTAATGCCAGGTCATCTCAACTCAAACAGAGCTTCTCCAAGACACACTGTAACAAACCTGTTCTAAATCAAGATGAAAGAGAACATTTTCCAAGCAGTCAGGAGTTAGTACCAATTGACTTACAGGGGCAAATCAATCAGGATGACAGCAGACTTCTCAATTGAGAAGGGTAATTAACCTTTAACCTTCTTCTTCTTTTTTTTTTTTGATTGTTGGGGATTCATGGAGGGTACAAGAAACCAGGTTACACTGATTGCATTTGTTAAGTAAAGTCCCTCTTACAATCGTGTTTTGCTCCCCAAAGTTGTGGCACACACCAAGACCCCATCCCCCTCACTCCTTTTCTCTCTCTGCTCTTCCTTTCCCCACCCCTCCCTCATTCTTTGTCTCTCTGCTCTCACCTTTAACCTTCTTAAGCAAAATAGTTTTCAGCTCAGAATTCTACACCCTGCTAAGCTAAGCTTTAAAACTGATGAAGAAATCAAATATTTTACTGATATGCAAACATTTAGGAAATTTGCCACAACAAGATCAGCTCTACAGGAAATATTCATACATATTCCCCATACTGACCATATTCCCCCATAGACCATTAGCAAAGTAAACACCCAGAAAATAAAGGACAAAACCTAGCTTCTACAATGATGCAAAGGATAAAAGTGAGCACTGCATTTTCACTAAATAAGAAATAGAACTCTACAATACTTATCAATTATCTCACTAAATGTTAATGGCTTGAATTCTCCACTGAAGAGTCAAAGACTGGCTGATTAAATAAAAAAGCACAAGCCATCAATATGCTAGCTACAAGAAACACACCTAGCCTCAAAAGACAAAAGATGATTCAGAACGAAGGAATGGAAAACAATATGGAAACAGGCAAAGGGAAATCAGAAGTGTTGTGATCTCATTTTCAGATACAAGTGGATCTAAAGCAACTAAAGTTAAAAAGTACAAAGATGGCAAGTTCATACAGGTCAAGGGAACAAGACAATAAGAGGACATTTCAATTCTAAATATTTATACACCAAACTTAAATGCTCCCAGATTTATAAAACAAACCTTAATTTGCCTGAGCAATATGATATCCTATAACATGATAATAATAGGGGACTTTAACACTGCTTTTACAGAGCTGTAAAAATCCTCTAAACAGAAACTAAACAAAGATACAAGGGACTTAATTGTGACCCTAGAATAATTGTGCTTAATAGACATGTACAGAACACACCATCACAAAGCTAAGGAATATACATTCTTTTCAATAGCTCATGGAAAATATGCCAAAATAGGTCATATCCTTGGACATAAATCAAACTTAAACAAAATCAAAAGAATTGAAATTATACCTTGTATCTTTTTAGACCACAAGGCAATAAGGTGGAACTCAACTCCAACAAAAATTTTCATCCCCATACAAAGGCATGGAGACTAAAAAACCTTATCTTAAATGACAGTTGAGTCAAGAAAGAAATAAAGAAGAAATCATTAACTTCCTCAAATATAACCATGAAGACACAAGATACCAAAGCCAATGGGATATGGCAAAAGCAGTGCTAAGAGGAAAATTTATTGCATTAGATTCCTATATCCAAAAAAACAGACATATCAACAATCTAATGAATGACCTTAAAGAACTGGAAAAGAAAGGGCTAGCCAATTCCAAGTCAAGCAGAAGAAAAGGAATCGTGAAAATAAATCAGAAATAAATGAAATTTAAAACAAAAGAACTATTCAGAAAATTAATAACACAAAAAGTTGCCTCTTCCAAAATAAATAAAATTGTAAACCATTGGCCAGATTTACTAGAAGCAAATAAGTAAAAAATTTAATAACCTCAATCAGAAATGAAAAGGGGGAAGTAACACCCATTGCTTCAGAGGTAACACGAGATTATCTCTGTCTACTACCAAAAATTCTATGCCCAGAAATTCAACAATGGGGAGGAAATGGACCAATACCTAGAATTACACCACCTCCCTAGACCTAACCAGTAAGCAATAGATCTCTTGAACAGACCAATATGAAGCATTGAGATCAAAAACACAATACAAAAATTCCAACAAAAACATGCCCTAGATCAGATGGATTCACACCAGAATACTATCAAACTTTCAAAGAAGATTTATACACATACTGCAGAAACTATTCCAAAACAATGAGAAGGAAGGAACCTTCCCCGACATGTTCACTAAAGCAAACATCACCCTGATTTCAAAACCAGGAAAGGACCCAACTAAAAAGGAGAACTACCAACCAATTTCCCTAATGAATATTGATAAAAAAAATACTCAACAAAATTTTAGCTAAAGGATTACAGCTATACACTAAAAAAAAATTATACATCATGATCAAATAGGCTTCATCCTAGGGATGCAAGGCTGGTTCTCCACAAATCCATAAATGTAATTCACCATATTTCACTATATTAATAGAAGCAAAAATAAAGACCATATGATCCTCTCAATAGATGCAAAAAAAGCATTTGATAAAACTCATTATCCTTTTCTAACAAGAACACAGAAAACAGGCATAGGTGACACATTTCTTAAACTGATTGAAGCCAACTATGAGAAACCCACAACTAATATACTGACTGGAGTAAAAGCTTTTCCACTTACAACTGGAAACAGACAAGGATGTTCTCTATCACCACTACTCTTCAACATTGTTCTGGACATTCTAGCCAATGCAATCAGACAAGAGGAGGATATAAAGGGCATCCAAATGGAGGCAGAGGACATCAAACTCTCACTCTTTGCTGATGACATAGTCTTATACTTAGAAAACCTCAGCGACTCAACTTCAAAACTCCTTGGAAGTGATCAAGAAATACAGCAACATCTCAGGGTACAAAATCAATGTCCACAAATTGGTAGACTTTTTATATGCCAATAACCACCAAGTTGATAAGCAAATCAAGGACACAATTACCTTCACAGTAGCTTCAAAGAAAATGAAATACTTAGAGTATATCTAATAAAGAGGTGAAGGGTCTTTACAAAGAGAATTATGAAACCCTAAGAAAACAAATAGCAGAAGACACCAATGAATGGAGGAACATACCATGCTCTTGACTGGGAAAAATCAACATAGTTATAATATCTATTCTATCCAAAGCAATCTACAAATTCAATGCAATCTCCATTAAAATAATAACTTCATACTTTGAAGAAGTGGAGAAAATAGTACTTAATTTTTTATAGAACCGGAAAATACCCCATCTATATGGGTTATTCTTAGTAATAAAAACAAAACTGGGGGGGAAAAAAGCTGGAGGCATCACGCTATCAGACTTCAGGCCATAGTACAAGTCCACACTAATCAAAACAGCATGGTATTGCCACAAAAGTAGAGACATAGACATATGGAACCAAATAGAAAATGAAGAAATGAAACAAGTCTCTAGTTGCCATCTGATCTTTGACAAATCAATCAAAAGCATGCAGTGGGGAAAAGAAACCCCATTCAACAAATGGTGCTGGGAGAACTGGATGATCACATGTAAAAGACTGTAATTTGACCCATGCCTTTCACCACTTACAAAAATTGACTCAAAATGGATAAAGGATTTAAATCTAAGACATAGAACAATAAAAATCTTAGAAGAAAGTGTGGCAAATTCTCTTCATGATGTAGGACTGGGGAAGGATGACAAAAACAAAAATAATCAAATGGGACTTAATTAAACGGAAAAGCTTCTGCACAGCTAAGGACACAACAAGTAAAGCAAAAACACAACCTTCAGAACAGGAAAAGTCATTTGCAGGGTATAAATCTGACAGAGGGTTGATAACTAGAATCTGCAAAGAACTCAAATTAATAAACAACAACAACAGGGCAGCACCTGTGGCTCAAAGGAGTAGGTGGCTCTGGCCCCATATGCCAAAGGTGGCGGGTTCAAACCCAGCCCCAGCCATAAACTGCAAAAATAAAAATAAATAAATAAATAAACAACAACAACATAAAAATAGCACACAAGCCCATCTACCACTAGGCAAGAGACATGAATGGAAACTTCTCTGATGAAGACTGATGAATGGCTAATAAATATTTGAAAAAATGCTTATTAACCCTGATCACCAGAGAAATGCAAATCAAAACCACCCTGAGATATCACCTAATCCCAATGAGCATAGCTCACATGACAAAGTCTCAAAGATGCAGATGCTGGCATGGGTGTGGGGAGAAGCGAACAGTTTTACACTGCTGGAGAGACTACCAACTACTACAACCTTTTTGGAAGGAAGTATGGAGAATCCTTGAAAAACTCAATAGACCTCTCATTTTATCCTGCAATCCTATTATCTCACCCACATAAGATAAAAACCTCAAATCAATTCAAGGTTGAGGAGGTGAGGTAATGACAAAATGGGGAGAGGAGAGAAGGGAAGAGGAGGATGTGTGTACTCCTACTTAGTGGGCACAATGTTAGGGTGTATGGCACACCTCCTGGGGGCAGCACACAATTATAAGAGAGACTCTACCTAACAAATGCAAACATTGTAACCTAATTTTAATATCCTCAAATTAACATGAAACAATAAAAAAAAATTAAAAATAATCAAGTATCTTTCCCTTAGTAAAAAGATTCACTTACTAAAAGATCTAGCACCTAAAAAAGATAATGTGACAACTATCCTCTTCCTTTTCAAGGTCCCAGAAGCAACATATCAGCATTTTTAGGCTACTGATACCAAAGCTTTGGAAATATAACACTGTCTGCTCAGTATATAGGTAAGTATTAATACATAGTCATATTAATATAATGGCTTTAATGCTATCTCACTTTCTTTAGAATATGACCTAACTTATTGAGTGGTATGTTGTAATAAAATTCAACTTCATTTTGAGTAAATAGAACTGTTCTTTTTAGCAAAATGTGCTTATGATGCTTAATGATAATGACACAGATCTATTTATATAAACACATTAAAAATGGTTCTGCTGTTTCCATGTCAATTCATTTGTCATGACTTGGTACATAATTCCTCAGACTCGTTCTTTTTTAGAGTATAGAAATAATGCTTTCTAATTACAATAAAATTAGGATAAAGTCAGAAAAGTAGAAAGAAGATTTTCTTGATCACACAAAATTCCAACATTCAATGGCATTAGATGAACATTTGGTGTATTTCCTTTTGCAGATTTTTCCTATTTAAAGATTTTATTTCACTGAGGTTATTTTTAAAGACATAGTGTATATATATTTTTTGAAAAGAATATATGTGTTATCTTCCCTGAAAATATTAATACATGATCATAGAGGTATTTAAGAAGAAATTTTCACTTGAAAAATGACTTATAAAGAGCATTCACTTGGTTTTAAATAAAAATCCCTAAGTATCTTATTCACAGTTTACAGTGGTAATGTACCTTTTAAATCAATAAAGCTAAATAAAGTACTCAGAAACTTAATGCTATTTAACATGCTCATCAAACCCATGTAAACACTACCCATAACACATCCCTCTCAGCAGCTAAATCATCAAGTACACATGCCACCAAAATCTTCATACAACCACCCTTAGAGAAGTACATGATAAAAACAGAGTTCAGGTGCCAAGTTTACCCAGGCCTTTTTCCCAATACTGATGTCCTTTATTCATTCTAGGGTATTTGTCCCATAGCTCTTCTTCCCAGGACAAGTAATGAAAACAAGAAACAGAACATTTAAGCTGTTGCCTGACTTCTTTTAGACTTTAGCTGAATCTAAGTTCTCACTGAAAGATGGGTCCTTCTCTCATTTGCCTTTTTCTCCACTGACTAGGATCCCCCAAGGCACATGGCCCAAGCTTTATTAATACTTTTTTGATTACTGAATAAAGGCCATGGGCAATTAGAAAAACTTTCTATTGCAAGTGGCAGAAAACCAAAACACAGTGATTTAGAGAAAACCCCACAACTTTTCCCCATTTACTAGGATGTTAGTCGTGGGTTTGTTACATTACTTATTATTTTAAGAAACATTCTTTCTGTGCAAATTTTGATGAGAGTATTTAAAGGAATGTTGAATTTTACCTTTTTTTTGGTATCTACTGAAATAATCATATATATATATATATAGTTTTTTATTCTATTAATGTGATGTATCACACTTACCAATTTGCATATGTTAAACCATCCTTTCATCCCTGTTGTTAATCCCACTTGATCATGGTGAATTGTATTTTTAATGTGTAGTTGAATTCAGTCGGCTACAGTATCCCTGTTTTATATATCAAGGTAATGCTGGATTCATAGAATAAGTTTGGAAATAGTCCCTCTTCAATTTTTTTTGAAATGTTTGAGTAGAATTGGTATTAGTTCTTCCTTACATGTTTGGTAGAATTCACCAGATCCTGTGTTTTTCCTTCATGGGAGACTTTTTATCCAGAATAGTTTCCCACGAAGAGGGAGATTATTGTTATAGATTTGTTGACGCTCTAATTCATCATCGTTCAATCTGTTAGATTGTATACTTAAATTGTATATTGTATTGTAATTTATCCACTTCTAGGTTTTGAAAATTGTTGGCATATAGTTCTTCACAATATTCTATAATGATTCTATATCTGAGATCCTATTGTTTCCATTTTTCTTTCTGAATTTTGTTTGGGTCTTCTCTTTTTCTTAGTATAGCTTAAGTTTGTCAATTTTGTTTATCTTTTTTAAAAAACAATTTTTTGTTTCATTAGTCTGTTTGGGTTTTTTTTTTTTTTTTTTTTTTTTGCTTCAATTTCACTTTTGTTAGCTCTGATCATTATTTTTTTTTCCATCTACTAATTTGGAGTTTGATTTGTTCTCACTTTTCTAATTTCATAAGGTACATTATTAGGATTTTTTTTTTTTTTTTTTTTTTTTTTTAGAAGAGACAGAGTATAACTTTAACCCCCTCAGTAGAGTGCCATGGCATCACACAGCTCACAGCAACCTCCAACTCCTGGGTTTACACGATTTTCTTGCCTCAGCCTCCCAAGTAGCTGGGACTACAGGCCCTGGCCACAATGGCCGGCTATTTCTGTTTTGCAGTTCAGATGAGGCAGGGTTTGAACCTGCCACCTTTGGTATATGGGCTGGCGCCCTACTCGATGGGCCACAGGCGCCACCCAAAACTGCATATAACTCTTTATATATTTTATTCCCCTCACATTGCAAATTTCTATTTGCATAGTCCGAGAACAATCACTTAATCTCTTAGGAAATCTTAAATTGTTAAAAAACATAAAATACTTTTGCTTCCTTCAAAATTCAGGTTCTGTGTAAATTAATCTTCAAATAATTTGCCTATTTCAAAATTGTATGAATTCAATGCTTTTCTTAAGAACTTTAGTTATATTTAGGTATTTTGCGGATATCCACGATATTTTTGGTTTGGTAATTTTCAAATTGCCAATTAGATCAAACTTGCATTTTATCTGTTATTAACTTACAGCCTGCATGTTTGAATAGCCTTGGCTGGCTTTTGAGACTTCCTGCTCTCCTCCGTTTTCTATTAAGCAAAAAATTCTGCTCAAACCTGGTTTCTTGACATTGTACACCCTTATAAATATGGTGCAGAGTGCCCTCTAGATAACCCTGCACCTGTGCCTTGGACAGGGGAAAGGTTGCCACTCTCTCACTGTAACAGGCCTGAGGAGGGCTTTAGCATTTTCCAAGTAGACCGTTTCCCAGTCACAGAACTGCTGAGCAAGAGCAAAAAACTTCCTGGTGTATCATTTCACTGTTGAAAAATGGAAGAAACAGGCATACAGGAAAAAATTGAGAGTTAAAAACGTCCAGTTAAAAAAAAAAGAGCTTCTCAATGCTTCCAGTACAACAGAATAATAGCCTTTGAAAAGCCCTTTTCAATAGCTGTTATACAACACTGCACTCGCTCAGCCTACGAGACACAGGGTCACCGCTTTCTTTTTACTATCCATCTCCTCTTTACCACTTTATTGACTTTCTCCTTTCAAATGTCTTAAATATTGAATTCTAATTTTCTTCTTAAAGAAAGATTTCTCATAAAGATTTGCAGACAGTTACACAATTGTTGTTTGAGATGAATTCTTTATAGTTTATCATTGAACTCACAAAGTAGGAACAAGTATTTTGGACCAGACAAAGAAAGTCTATTGAGTAAGTTGCTGCCGTAATGCTCTTATGGGAAGTTCCTAAATAAAAGTGATAGTGCTGGGGCCATGTTTTGATATGACATTTTTAAAAGCTTCTTACTATTCTGTTACACTTTCTTTGTATGCTATCATTTTCTTAAGAATGGCATTTTACAGAATGTACCACGCTGAAATCATACAAACAAAGAGCATGAGTGACTTTGAGAAAAAGAAATGTAGGTAGGCACTTTTTCTTTCGATTTTGAAAAAATATCTGTGTTCTCTGCGTTGAAACACTCACATTACATAGCGCATTGCATTTATGCTGAAATCAGGTCTGAGTAATGTAAGAACAGGAGTTGTGCTTTGACAGAAGATTTTGCATTCATTACCTTTTTTCTAAAGAAAGGTAATGAAGCAGGAAATGGTCAAATAATAAGCAGTTGAATACACAATCATTTCCACTATCCTTTAAACTTTAAACCTTTATAGAAAATAATACGCAGTCCTTTGAATCTCATTATAAATACAGGTAAAGCTCCTCCGTTTTTAAAAGAATATCTCTTGAATGACCTTCAGATGTCAGACATTACTCTATAGCTTCAGATAATGCATATAATTTGAGTCTTGAATCACTGCTTGATATTAATTCAGACTCAGCTAACATAAATGATTCATTCATTCTTGGATTTACTAATATCTATGAATGTTTTTATAGGGGCCAGTTAGTTAATTAGAGCTTGTATTGTTGACATGCCTCAAACATTTAGTGTCAAAGAAAGAAAAGCTTTCTCACTCAGGGAAAATATACATGACCAGCTATTAAATAAAAGGTGTCTTTGGTGAAACATAAGCATGTCTTTTATAGCCACAAAGTTAGGTAAGAAAAAAAGAAATGCATTTTATGATTTCTTAAAATCTAGTATCTTGTCATTCTAAAACCACATTTCACTGAGCTGTTGAGACATTCAGTAATAGTCATGACCAAGGCTTTCTGCTTAGACATTGTACAAACACACTAGGTTTTTACACACTTCTCCAAAGTACACTGCTGATTATATGATTATGGTGATTAGTTCCTACTAATTCCCACTGAGAAATGCATTGTTCCAGTTTAAGAGTTTCCATCAGATTCTTGCAATCTTCTACTTTGGGGCAATTTATGGAGCTTTGATGATGCTAGGAAATTTCTGAGGTCCATTTATCCAAACTTCTGCTCTAAGAGAAATGAGCAAACTGTAACATGAATTCTAGTAGTGTTAGGATGTGTCCCTGGGACGACTCTCTTTGAGTTTCTGTCTAATAAAGCTCAGGGTTCTAGCTAATGCTTTAAACAGGCCCCAACCTCCCTTTCTTAACACGTTTACTAAAAAGGCTGACAATTGTGAGTGCTTCCTGTGTCCATCGGAGGTGTATGTGTAACTCAGGGGTGCCTTTCTCGAGGACCCAAAACAAAGTGACAGCAGTTTTCTCTCTTCGATTTTCCAATTTCTGAGAAAAGAGATTTTGCTAATTTTGTCCATGACTTGATTTTGTTTTTCAAAGCGTTAACCCTGCCATTTTCTCTCTGAGGAACAGCATTCTGCTGTTAGTAAACTCTGAATTCCTCCTGGATGACTTCTAGGCTCTATATTACCTTTAGAAACAATGCCCTGTTTCAAATTTTCTGTAGTTTGTATACTCAAAATGGAATCTATTCTCTCGAGTTGGAACCTCACAAAATAAACATTAGAAAATATACAAATTTTTAATTACATACAAGGGTGTATAAATATCTATCATACATACACATAGACATATATATAATGTAGCTATGTCATATATAATTTATACATATA
This sequence comes from Perodicticus potto, assembly GCA_963574655.1. Taxonomy (NCBI): domain Eukaryota; kingdom Metazoa; phylum Chordata; class Mammalia; order Primates; family Lorisidae; genus Perodicticus; species Perodicticus potto. The sequence continues at coordinate 53,640 of CAUYRH010013027.1, read as the reverse complement.
TACCTAAAGAAATATGTTTGTATGCATAAATACATATTTCTACATATACATACATATACATTTGTATATACACATATAGACACCCATGTGTTATACAATTCTATATTTATAAAATTATTCAGTTATGATAAATGCACATTGAAAAAGTATTTTGGTTAAAAATATAAACTAAAGATATTACTATTTTCTTAGAATTATCTAGCACTGAAAATGCCAGCAAATTCAGAATCAGGGAACATTTTATCATCCAAGCCAAAACGAAAAATTACCTTTCTATTTTAAATCTGACACATATGGTACTAGCCTTTGTGTGACAATCGTATTCACATTCAGCATTTGCAACACCAGGTGCCAATTTCTCAGGAATTAAAGATGACATGAACTGTAATTTTGAATTAACTATCGGTCAGAGATTTGTCAATTCTGAATAGGAATTCCATTCACCTGCTTGGAAGTTCACACGTCAGTGCCATGATGTTTAATTTCCTTTTGCAGACCAGGATGGGAACTGTTGTTTTGTTTTGTTTTTTTCCTTTCTCCTTTTTCCAAATGTTAATGATATTGTTGAAGCACAGAAGCAATGATTCATGAGTTTCATGGAGTATTTCAGCATAGCACTCTATCATTTTCAAGCTTCTAAAACTACTATTTTTTCATTAAAGGCTACAATAATGAAGTTTATTATTTGGCTCTTCCTCTCTTATTTAATACACAAGAATAAAGTAGTGCTTAATTGTGAATATGTGGATCTTCTTGCATATGCATGGACACACATCTATGTGTGCATGTGCATTTATTTACCAATGGATTTATTCAGAAATAATGTAGAACATTAGATATAAAATGTGATGCAAATGCCTATTGTTACGTTTCCAAGTATGAGAATTTGAGTAAATTAGAAAAGCTATTTGATCAGATCTTCTAAACTGAACATTAGATTCTCAAATGAAATATCAAAATACATGATTTTTTACTAAACTGTCAAAATCTCAACATATTCGGGTAACAAATACTATTAACAAACAAAAGGCAGTATGTTTTGTAGGAGTTTCTACAAAGCTTTCAAGTGAAAAAAATCACCTATCATTTATTTTATTATGAAAATGTTCATATGAAGGTTGAAAAGGCCTACAATGAACATGAATATATCTTCCAGCTATACTCAAGACTTTTCACAATTTTCTGTATATATTTACTCATTTTATTTATGCAGTATTTGCTTTGTTGTACTATCTAAAATAAATAATAATTTGTCACAAAATATTTCATTATGTCATATAAAAGTCTCCCCACATAATTTATAAACCACATATTACACCTATAAATAAAAATTCCATTAAGTCCCCTTATATTCATATAATATTTAAATTTCCCAGTACCCACAAAATTTTCTTAAACTGTTTTTTTTTTTTTTATCTTCAATAATAGCCAAGGCTAACATTGGTAATTATGTAATGTTAGAACAAGTGCCTCTAATTGAACCAGCTATGAGAAATTGCACCTTTCAATTTAAAAAGTAAGTATCAAAATTTCCCATCGATAACAATTTATTAGTTTTATTGCACTAAGAGAGAAAACCACTTTGACAGAAATTTGGTATGATTTTAAAATAACAAAGTTAGGAGAGAGTATTTGTGAGTTTTTAGGGCCTCATTAAAAATCATGAAACTGGAAGGATTTAGCAATTTATGCTATGAGTGCTTAGGGCTAGTAGGCACAGTGAGGTGGGAATCTTAAAGTGGGTCTTAAAGGTGCCACTAGTTCTAAAATGTAAGTGATTTTAGTTGACTCACAGCCTTATCTTCCAAGGGATAGTGTCTCCTAGAGCAAAAAGCTATCTTCCTCCAAAACTCCCACTTCTGTGTACACAGCATAGAGAGAGAAAGGGAAATATGTTAGTTTCAATTCTTAGAAACTTGAAGATCAGAGACTATGAATCTGATATTCAGATTCAAAGCCTCTTAGTAGAAAAAAAATTTCTAGCTGATTGGATAAAAAAAATCATAAGCCATCCATATCCTGTCTCTAGAAGATATACATAAAAATCAAGACTCAGGGTAGAGGGATGGAAAATAGTATTTCAGGCAAATGAAAATCAGAAGAAATGTTGGGCCACAATCTTATTTTCATATACCACTAGACTCAAACCAGCTAAAATTAAGAAAGATAAAGATGGTCATTTCACACTGGTCAAGGGAACAAGACCATAAGAGGACATTTCAATTCTAAATGTTTATGCACCCAACTTAAATGCTTCCACATTTATGAAACATAACTAAAATGGTTTGAGCTGTATAATATCGTATAGCACCATAGGAGCTGGGGATTTTAATACCCTTCTGGTTGGACTGAACAGATCATCTAAACAGAAAACAAACATACAAGGGACTTAAATGTGACTCTAAAACAAATGGCCTTAATAGACATTTATAGAACACACCATCTCAAAGTTAAGAAATATATATTATTCTTGTCAGTTCATGGAACATACTCCAAAATAGATCATTTCTAGGTCACAAATCAAACCACAACAAAATATAAAAATTGAAATTATACGTTATATCTTCTCAGACCACAAGCAAATGAAGGTGGAACATAACTCCAAAACAATTTTCATCTTCACACAAAGACATGAAAACTATACAACCTTATGGTGAATTGTAGTTGAGTCTAGGAACAGATAAAATAGGAAACTGTTAAATTCCTTAAACTCAACAACAATGAAGTTACAAGTTACCAAAACCTGTCAGACACTGCAAAAACAGTCTTAAGAGGAAAATTTATCACATTAGATGCCTACATCTAAAAAACAGGGGAGAGCACATCAACAACCTAATGAATCATCTTAAGGAAATGGAAAAGGAAGAGCAATCCAATTCTAAGCCCAGCAGAGGAAAACAAATAACCAAAATTAAATCATAAATAAATGAAATTGAAAATAATCATACAGAAAATCAATAAATGAAACTTTAGTTTTTGGGAAAGATACATAAATCAATAAACCTTTGGCCAGATTAACTAGAAATAGAAATATAAAATCTCTGATAACCTCAATCAGAAAGGAAAAAGGGTAAAGGAAAAGGGTAAGTGGTACAATAGGTACCACTGAGATATAAGAGATTATCTCTGACTACTACAAGAAACTCTATGCCCCGAAATTGGGCAATTTGGAGGAAATGGACCAATGCCTAAAATCACACACTCAACTTAGGCTTAACCAGTAAGAAATAGATGTCTTAAATAGACCAACATCAAACACTAAAATTGAGGAAACAATAAAAAAAAAATATTCCAACAAAAAAGCCCTGATTCACTTGGCTTCAAATCAGAATTCTATCAAACCTTCCAAGATTGTACCTATACTGCAGAACCTATTTCAAAACATTGACAAGGAAGGAATCTTCCTTAACACGTTCTATGAAGCAAACATAACACTGATACCAAACCCAGGAAAGGATCCAACTAAAAAGTGAACTACAAACCAATTTCACTGATCAATATCAATACAAAAATACTCCCTAAAATGTTAACCAATAGATTACAGCTACACAATAAAAAAATTATACATCATAATCAAGTAGTCTTCATCCCAGGGATGCAAAGCTGGTTTTGCATAAAAAAATCTATAAATGTAATTCACCATATTAATAGAAACAAAAACAAAGACCATATGATCCTCTCAATACATGAAGAAAAAGCATGTGATAAAATTTAGCATCTTTTTCTTACAAGAACATTATGAATATAAGCATAGGTGGCATATTTCATAAAATGATTGAAGTCTTCCACAACACAACCACAGCTAATATCATACTGAATGGAGCAAAACTGAAAGCTTTTCCATTTAGTACAGGAACCAGAAAAGGTTGTCCTCCTTCACCACTACTATTCAACATAGTGTGGTAGTTCTAACTAATGTAGTCAGGCAAGAGACGGAGATAAGGGAATCCAACTGAGATCAGAAGAGGTCACTCTCCCTCTCGGCCAACAATATGATCTTATACTTAGAAAACCCCAAAGACTCAACCACAAGACTCTCATAAGTGACCAAGAAATACAGCAATGTCCTAGGGTATAAAATCACTGTCCACAATCCAGTAGCCTTTGTATATGCCAATAACAGCCAAGTTGAGAAGCTAATCAGACATTCAGTTCCCTTCACAGTAGCTTAAAAGAAAAGGAAATACCTAGGAATGTACCTGAAAAAAGGGTGAAGGACTTCTACAAAGAGAATTATGAAATTCTAAGAAAAGAAATAGCAGAAGACATTAAGAAATGGCAAAACATACAGTGCTGCTGGCTGAGAAGAACTGACATTATTAAAATGTCTATACTACCCAAAGCAATCTACAATTCAATGAAATCCCCATTAAAATGCTAACATCGTACTTTGAAGAACAAGAAATAATAGTTATTCATTTTGTATTGAACCAGAAAAAAAAGTGTATAGCCAAGACAATTTTTAGTAATAAAAACAATGCCAGAGGCATCACTCTACCATACATAAGGTTATTTTACAAGTCGTCAGTGGTCAAAATAGTATGGTATTGGCACAAAAACAGGGAAATGGAGATATGGATTGGAATAGATAACCAAGTGATTAAATCAGTATGTTATATCCATCTGATCTTTGATAAATCAAACAAAAGCACACGCTCGAAAAAGAATTCCTATTCAATAAATGGTTCTGGGATAGTTGGATAACCCCATGTAAAATACTGAAATTGGACCAGCACCTTTCATCATGTACAAAAATTGACTTCAGATGGATAAAAGATTTAAATTTCAGACATGAAATAAAAAAAAATCCTAGAAGAAAATGTGGGAAAAACTCTTGAGGATGTTGGCCTGGAAAAAGATTTTATGAAGAAGACGTCTATGTTAATTGCAACAACAAAAATAAACAAATGGGACTTAATTAAACTGAAATCTTTTGCATAGCTAAAGACACAAAAATAAAGCAAATATACAACCTTCAGAATGGGAAAAGATATTTGCATATTATGAATCACACAAAGGTTTGATAACTATGATCTATGAAGAACTCAAACTAATCAACAACAAAAAAAGAGCAAACAATCCTATTTATCACTGGACAAGAGACATGAACAGTATCTTCTCTGTGGGTGACAGAGGAATGGCTACCAAACTCATGGAAAAATGCTCATCAACACTAAACTTCAGAGAAATGCAAATCAAAACCACCTTGAGATATCACTTCACCCCAGTAAGAATAGCTCACATCACAAAGCTGCAGAGTTGCAAACAGGTATGCAGAGAGACGGACACTTTTACACTGTTGATGGGACTGCAAACTAATTCAACCTCTTTGGAAAGAGGTATGGAGAATCCTCAAGGAACTCAAATTAGACCTCCCAGTTGACCCTGCAGTTGAACTACTAGGCATCTACTCAGAAGAAAAAAAGTCACTTTATCATAAAGACATTTGCACTAGACTATCGTGTTTCAATTTATAATCTCTAAGATGTGGAAACAACCTAAAAGCCCATCAATTCAGGAACGGATTAATGAGCTGTGGCATATATATATATATATATATATATATATATATATATATATATACCATAGAGCACTATTCAGCTGTAAGAAAAGATAGTGACTTTATATCTTTTATATTGACCTGGATGGAGTTGAAAAAGTTCTTTTTAGTAAAGTATCACAAGAATGGGAAAGTAAGTATGGAATGTACTCAATTTTATTATGAAGCCAGTAGGTAATCTAACACATGCCCACATAGGAGAAAAACTTAATTCTATTCAAGTTTGGGGGAGGAGACATGAGGGAGAAAGGGTGAGATTGGTGTGCTCCTTCCAGAGGGCACAAGGTAGAGGTGTATGGCACACCTTTTTCGTTTGGGAAACCACGATAAGATGGACTGTACCTAACAAATTAAAATAATATATGATATGGTTGTTTGTAACCTCACAATAACCTAAATTAAAAAAAAAAAAGTACATACTGACTTAGTGCCTGTAGCACAGTGGTTATGGTGCTGGCCCCACGTACCGAGGGTAGCGGGTTCATACCCTGCCTGGGCCAGCTAAACAATGACAACTGTAACAAAAACTAGCTGGTGCTGTGGCGGGCAACTGTGGTCCCAGCTACTTGGGAGGCTGAGGCAAGCAATAGCTTAAGCCCAAGAGTTTGAGGTTGCTGTGAGCTGTGACGCCACAGTTGCCGAGGGCAACATAGTGAGACTTTGTCTCAAAAAAAAACATACATCCAATAAGTGTTAATTAAATGCCTGACATAGAGTGGTGGCTATAAAGGCACTGGGGCAACCAGCTGCAGACAATCTCAATCATATGGGCTAACATAAGATTCATGCATTCTTTTTTCTTGGAATTAGATAGTTTATCTGCATTTTATTTAATTTTATTTTCTCTTTTTCCTGGTATTATGAGTTCCCCTTGTACCCCAGGGGAAATGATTTTCTGGCTTTTTCCAGCAGCTTAAAGTTGTCCCTTTTTGTATTTTTGGTGTGGCAGTGGTTGTTTTCAGCAGAGGAAAGGATCCTTGAATAAGGCTCTAGTATCCTGTCAGGCCACAATTCCAGGTGAATATTTCCTGTTTCCAATCTTTTTCAGAACCAGAAACATTCCACTGTGATGAGCCCGATGGGAAATACAGATTCTTTGCATGTCTGCGGCACCAAAGGCTCTTCCTCCTCTTTCAGAAATTCATTAGAAAAATTCTGTGTCTTGGTCTATCATTTTTACAAGTTGTGTCTTCCAACCAAAGTTTTATATTTGAGTGAATTTTCATTTATTCTTTTTGTAGAGTGTGATTTGTAGGACCTAAGTAATCTTTGCTTTTACCACAGTCATGAAAATTACAACCTATCACATCTCCACTATTCTATAACTTGACATTTTAGGTTTAGGTATTTATACATTTCAATAATTTTATATATTGTGTCAGAGAGGCATGGAGATTAATTTTCTATATAAACATTCATTGTCATTTATTGAAATCACTGTCATTCCCTAGATGAATATCCTTGATAAATACCTGTGGTTGTAAACAAAGTGCCACAAGATGGGTGGCTTATACAAAGCAAGAAGTTTATTGCCCCACAATTCTAGATGGTAGAAGTCTGAAATCAAGTTGTCAACGGAGTCTGGGAAGAGAATATCTTTCATGTCTCTCTGCTATCTTTTGGGAGTGGCAGACACATGAAATCCTCCTTGTGTGTTCACAAAATCTTCCCTCTTTATTGATCGCCCTGTGTGTCCAAGTTTCTTCTTTTTGTAAGAGGACAATCATATTAAATCAGGATCTTATCTTAACTAGAGAATCAACAAGCGTGGAGCTTTATTTCCAAAAAACGTCATATCAGTGAGTGTATAAGGGTTAGGACTTCAACACCTTTTTAGGAAAATACAATTCAAACTTTGTATGTGTTGGTCTGTTTTAAAACTCGTTATTATGTACCTTTATGTTTATTCTTATACAAATAGCACAATGTCTATTTTCCTGTAGCTTCTCCATAAGTACTGATTTAGACATCAATTCTAGAATTAGATTGTCAAGTTCCATATCACACACGTGCATGCATACATACACACAACAGCGGGATTTTCATTTTAATTACATTAATAACATAGCTAAATTTGGAGATAACTATGACTTAATATTAAGTTTTTCAAATTGAAGGCATACAATATGTCCTTATTTATTTTTCTTTTTTTATAATTTTTTTCCTCAAAATATCTTTTAAGTTTCCAATATTCAGGTTACAGTGCCTAAAAATTGTTTTACACTTCTCTCAGTCAGTGCCTGTGGCTCAGTGGGTAGGGCACCGGCCCCATATACCAAGGGTGGCAGGTTCAAACCCAGCCCCGGCCAAATTGCAATAAAAAAATAGCCAGGCATTATGGTGGGTGCCTGTAGTCCCAGCTACTCGGGAGGCTGAGACAAGAGAATCACCTATGCCCAAGAGCTGTGACACCACGGCACTTTACTAAGGGTGACAAAGTGAGACTCTGTCTCTAAAAACAAAAGAAGAAAAATACAATTCTCTCTTTAAAAGAGAATTCTAATATTCTCTTGAATATGTACTGGACTATGTAAATAAAGAAAAGATGTATAAAGATATTTTATTTGATTTATACTTTTATATAGCCCTAGTGAATTCTGCAACATCAGGAGAGACTCTGAATCGAAAAATAATAGTGAGGCCGCTCTTGAATTCCTGATCCCTGGAAACTAAAAAGAAAACAAAAGTATATTTTACTTAATGCCATGAAGTTTTAAAGTGTTTTCTCATACTATAACAAATAGCTAATGCACAGGTCCTGAACAGAGTGTTAAGTATTATCTTTACATTTTCATATATTTGAAACTATTTCAAATAGTATTTTAAATTTAAGTTTGAATTGTTCATATTTTTGGAAGCAATTTTGTGTCCATATTTATGAGAAATATTGTTTGTTAGTTTTCTTCTTATAATGACTGTGTTTTTGCCAACAGGGAAATTCTGGCATCAGCTAGGAAGTATTTCTTCATTTTTCTATTTCAGAGAGAATTTGCATAAGATTAGTATTATTTATTTTTTACTGCTTAATAGAATGTATGAGTGGGGCCATCTGTGCCTGAAGTTGTTTTGTGGGAAAGTCTTTAATTACTATTTTAATTCACTGAATCTAATCAATTTGGTAAGTACCATATGCTAAAAGTGATAAGACTAATTTTCCTTATTTTTCAATAATATTTTTATTGAATCCAGAATTCTTTAACTGGCATTTTGTTTTTGTTTTTGTTTCCTTTCTTGGACTTGTTTTTTTTTGAGACAGAGCCTCAAGCTGTCACCTTGGATAGAGTGCTGTGGCATCACAGCTCACAGCAACCTCCAATTCCTGGTCTCAAGCGAGTCTCCTGCCTCTGCCTCCCAAGTAGTTGGGACTACAGGAGCCCGTCACAACGCCCGGCCATTTTTGGTTGCAGCCGTCATTGTTGCTTGGAGGGCACGAGCTGGATTCGAACCTGCCAGCTCAGGTGTACATAGCTGGTGCCTTAGCCCATTGAGCCACAGGTGCCGAGCCTCTTTCTTGGACTTTTAACAATTACATTGTATTCTCTTCTGTTATATATGGTCTCATTCTGTGTGAAGTTTAATTTTTGTTCCTCTGTATGTTTTTCCTCCCTTTTGGATATCTTTAAGTTCTCTTTTCCTTCATCACTGATTTTCAGCGTTTAGAGGTAATATAACTAGGTACAATCTTCTTTATGTTTTACCTTTAGATTTTGTTGAGCGTCTAAGATTGTGGATGTATAACTGTTAACCAATTTTGAAAACATTTAGCCATTATTTTTCATAAAGCTTTCTAGTTTTTTACTTTTGTTGTTGTTGTCATTTGTTTTGTTTTACAGTTTAGGGTGAATATCTAGTCCACTTTATTCTACTATGGCCACAAGAAAAATTATTGTTATTGTAGCATAGATAAGCCATTTTCCAAGAGGAGGCAAATTGGGGAGAAGTCTCAATATTAGCTATTACAAACTTATTTTATTTGTGGTAAAAATAAATTCTTTCCCCATCCAGCCTTAAAAATATCACTTTTAAAAACATCAATACTTCTTGCATAGTCATGTCATAAATGTTAATTATTAACATTGAATTTGATATCAAAGGTATCATATGTTTCAACAGTATGGTATTATAAACAAAAGATATGAAAACACCAAAAGCAGAATTAGAGGGAAAAAAGAAACTTGATAGCAATTTCATGAACCACTCAAAAAACAAAAAAACACTATAATTATATTTCCCAGGCTTTACATTCAGAAAAATTTACCTTCAGTCTATGTTAAGAAAGAGGTCGAAGGATGCATACAATCAAAAAGGAATAATGCTTCACTTCTTTGTAATATATCAACTTAGAAACATCATTTCTGTGGAGTTAGGTGATTTACATATGTAGATCCAGAAACATGTTTTTCTTTACATTTTCAAAAGAACATCAATTCCCTGAATTAACTTCATTAGTGAAATAAAATAATAATGCATTATATGTGTGATATTTTGACATTCTGTAAATGGAAACTATAACACATTTCTCAGTCTTTGATGATCACAGTAGAAGTTTATTCACCGACAATACAAGGGTCAAAATTCAATAGTAGCTGCAAATGACTCAAAGTTATTTGTTTCATTATCATAGAAGGACAAGCTGAGGAAGACTGAGATATATTAGTGATTTGAATTTGACAAATAATATAAATTTTGAATCTTAGAATAAGATTATTTGTTTTCTAGAATAAAAATGACAGCAATATAATCATCCTATGATAAAGATTTTGATTTCTAGACAAATACACAGACTAACCACAGCAGGTAATGATCACGTACATATGCCTTTTATATACTCCAAAATTATTTAAAGTTCTCCGTCACATTTATTCTATCTCTTAGACTCTTAATGTGACCTTAGTATATTCTACATGAGATTTCTAAAACAGAGTTGCATTAGGAACAGTAATGAATTTAGGATTGGTCCATTCATTTTTTGAACTAAACATTCTTGAACACTTTTATGGCTACATCAGTGGTGTCCAATCCATGGCTCTCAGGTCTCATGTGGCCCCCCCCAAAAAAATGGTAAAATTACTTAATACTTAAAATTAGGAGATTATTTTTGTGTGTGTGATTTTTTTTGTGTGTGGCATTCAATTGCACAGTTCTTGAGTATTGACAACAATGTCGTGAGATGGTCATCAATACTGTTGTCAGAAGAGGTCTCCAGATGGCCAAAAGGAGTACTTTGAAAGTGACCACAGTGATATCCATAACCAGCTGCGTAGCACTTTTTCTAGAATGAGTTATTGAGCTTAACTTTCCAACCTCATCTGTATATTTAGGTTGTATGTGATGTTTGGGTTTGAACATTGTTTTTCAGTTATAAAGTAAATTATCCATTCCAGAAGGTAACTGACATGCGGGTATTATTTCGGGTCTTCCCTTAACAGCAAATTAACCAAACAGCATCTGGTGCCAGTGGCTATTCAGAAAAGTTCATCTGCTCCATAAGAAAAGAGGCACTCATTTTACAACATGAGTCATGTAGCTATTCCTAGCCTTTTTATTTCCTTGTACAATCCAAAACACTGCTGGGACATGTCTCAGAAAAAGAATTATCATTGCCTATTATTAGTCATTTAATGTACTGACTCATAGGAAGTTTTTGGACATCCAAAGCATCAACGAGTCAATTATATTTCTAATCTTTATAACAGCTACAAACACAGTGCTGCTGACAGTCATTACTCTTGATTAATAGCCAAGTATGTTTTTTAGAAGGAAGAACCTACATCTGTCTTTGATTTCTCACTGCACGCACATATGCCAGTAGTCACAGAGAGTTTATTCTGCTGGATATTTGAGACATGTGGGCTGCATTTTTATGGCTAATTCAGACAGAAAATCTTTTCAGTGTCCATATAGTCTATAGAGCTAGGCTACAAAGAGGACAATTTACAATTGGCAACCCTTCTAAACCTTCCTTCTTTATCTGTGCCTTAACAAAATGATTTATCTTAGTGGAATTTATAGTACTAGGAGTTTCACTTGCCGTAAGTAACACTTTCAAAATGAAATCATTTCTATTCTAAGTTCCACACTTTCCATACCCATCAATTTGCCAAAATAAATTTTGGAAAAACATGGACTCTCTACTGCATTGCCTATCTCCCCCAAACGGACAGCACTTGGCTAACATCGCATCCTTTAATTCTCATTTGTATTAAAATGCTCTACTACTGGCTTTGTAATAGCAAATGAGGCTTGCAGAAAACTCCATCCAGAGAGTCATGTTCTTCTGTAAATGTGACGATTGCCCCCATTTGGGTACTGATTCATTTGGCTTTCATATGGATAATTAAGAACCACAGACCTGAAGTAATCACCCAACCACATGGCATTCTGAAAATTCTCAACATCCTGTTTAAAGTATACCAATTAAATTAAACTTTTTTTTTCAGAAGCTTGGTTTAAATCAAAAGTGCTATTTTTTAAATTTACACTTAAAGATTGAGATCAGCTACCATATTGTGTCTTAGTCAAGTATCATAATCAGACATAATGTGATAATAGTGTCAATGAATAGTTCTGTTCTGACCCATGTTACTATACTGTTCATGGAATGTTTCTCTAGTTGCATATGTGAAAAATGTGGAATTGCAAATATGCATATGTATTCTGACATATTTTTAAAAAGGTTTTACTTCATTTTACTTGTTTGCTTTAGGTGACTGCTGTAAGGGAAGGAAAATAATATTTTGTTCATAGAGAGTAAAAAGATTGAACGACTCAATGGCATAGGGAATATTATTTTTTAAAGATATTCTATTTGATTAATTGGTTAAATTGACTTTGATAATGTTTTCATTTTTGTTGGAATGATTCAACATAACCTAAAGTTGAATTATATTAATCTTTTGTATTTCCATGAAACAATGTTTAGAAATTCAGTATTTGGTTCGACCCATAAATAAATATTATTACATTTATCCCCTAACATTGAATCTTTATTATAAAAAGAGAAATGGGACAGAGGGGGAAAAAGACGATTTTATAAGCATTATTCAAAGCTCTTAATTTTCTTGCCAAAAATTATGATTTTTTTCACTGTTTTGGTTTATAGTGAACAAAAATAAGCTCATGAATGATGGTTTCTTTCAACCTTTTCAAGGATAAATGATGATGGTCTTATCCAATTGTGAAAGTTCCACTCCTAATTATCAGCTATTAGATTAGGGTTAGGAAGATGACCAAATTTTGGCCACTGACACTTCAGATGACATTTGATGTGGTGCTTCTAGGAAAGTTTATCCTCACATATTTGAGTAGAAGCAGAGAAACTCAAATAGAGAAACTCAGAAAGAAGACTATTTAATCCTCCTCGGCTTATAGCTCCTGTCACCTGAAGACTTAGAACTATAGCCAATCCATTGAAATCATGACATTAACTCAAGACATTACAGGAATATAACTTTGAAGTTATCCATACTGAGATACTGAATCAAGGACTCTGGAGCTACCTCCCTGCAGGAATTTTATTCAATGAGATAATCAACAACTTTAAAAATTTAAAACATTTCTGGCTGAGAATTGTGTTTCTTGGAGAAAACAAGTGATAAATAAAACGTCAGAGGCATGGAAACATTGAACGTGACCTCTGGCTTATATATTCTCTGATTGCGCCTTTGCCCTTTATAAAGAGCTGTGATTTATCTGATTGATGTATTTGGGGGGCAAATAACCGTAAGTAATCAATTGAGCTGCATCTTTTTCCTCTGTGGAGTGAGAAGCCACAGAAGGCTCCATTCTTAATGAGTGACTCTGCCCAATCCCTGGGTTTAGGATCAGGAAGTACTTTTAGTTTCTTATTCTCCACTTATGCCCCATCAGTAATAAAATGACATTCTAGTCTTCATCTACTCCTCCTTTTCTTTGTCTTTCAATTAGTTCAGAAGATAAGTGGGAAAAGGAGTGTTTTCTTAGTCCCTTCTCAGAGGCAACAATAGGTTATGTTAGGGATTAAAAATGTAATAAGAATTCTTTTTTTTCTTTTTTTATTTTTACATATACATGTGTTTATTAGGTTTCCATTTGTTGTCTTCACAGAATTAAAAAGGCTTAAAATTTAATAACAATAACAATGTTAAGGACTAGAAACAAAAACCATGTAAAGAATGAACAAAGATAAATACAATCAGAAAAGAAAACAGAAGATTACTGCATAAAAATATTAATCAATATTAACAACAATAATGCCAAGAAAGTAACATTCACATTGTCAAATAAGAGTATGTCTATTATAGAATGCTTTGACTCTGAGGCTCAGGATGAAGTCATCAGTTAACTTCTTATTTTTTTTCCAAAGTCTCAAAAAATAGACAACTAATATTATGTAAATAAAAGTAAAAGAGAGTTTCAAAAAACAGATTATGCCAAATCTTTAGACAATAGAAAATGAAGAAATATTTCAAAATCATTCTACTTGACCTAGATACACCTGATATTGAAATTGGAGAAAATATATTGTTATAAAGGGAAATTACAAACATATTTCAATTATAAGTGAGGATGCAATATCCTAAACAACATATTTGCAAGTTGAATTAAAAATTAATGTTTAAGTAATGTACTTTGGTCAAAATTGAATCCAATTTATGTGAGAATTAGTCACTATTTTCTTTCCTTTTTTTTGTTTTCTTTCCCTCACCCCCTCCCTCCTTCTCTCTCTGTCTCCTCTCTCCTTCCCCCATGTGTCATTAATTGTCATTGATTGTCCTCAAATCACAGTTGAATACACAGGATTCATGCTTCTCCATTCCTGTGATGCTTCTCTAAGAATAATGTGTTCCACCTCCATCCAAGTTACTACAAAATGCTGCAAAGTCTCCATTGTTTTTGATGGCTGAGTAATATTCCATGGTATACATATACCATAGCTTACCAATCCATTCCTAGGTTGAAGGACATTTAGGCTGTTTCCACATTTTAGTAATTGTAAATTGGGCTGCAATAAACAGCCTAGTACAAGTTTCTCTATAATAAAAGTTTTTTTTTTTTTTTTTTATTCTGGATATATGTCCAGTAATGGGATTGCAGGATCAAATGGGAGGTCTAGGTTGAGTTCTTTGAGCTTTCTCTATACTACCTTCCAAAAAGGTTGTATTTGTTTGCAGTCCCACCAGCAGTGTAAAAGTGTTTCTTTCTCCCCACATCCACACCAGCATCTGCAATTTTGAGATTTTGTGATATAGGCCATTCTCACTGGAGTTAGATGTTATCTCAGGGTGGTTTTAATTCAAACCAGCATGGTACTGGCACAAAAATAGAGACATAGATACTTGGAATCATATAGAAAATCTGAAAATGAAATCAACAACTTACAGCTACCTAATCTTCGATAAACCAAACAAGAATGTTCACTGAGGGAAAGACTCCCTATTCAATAAATGGTGCTGGGAGAATTGGATATATGTATGTAAAAGACTGAAACTGGATGTGCACCTTTCTCCCCTCACAAAGATTGATTTGAGATGGATAAAGGATTTAAATTTAAGGCATGAAACTATAAAAATCCTCAAAGAAAGAATTGAAAAAACACTGGAAGATATTGGTCTGGGGAAAGATTTTATGAGGAAGACTGCCATGGCAATAGCAACAACTGCAACAATAAACAAATGGGACTTAATTAAACTGAAAAGCTTCTGTACAGCCAAGGAGACAATGACCAAAGCAAATAGACAACCTACCCAATGAGGAAGGATATTTTCACATTTTGAATCTTACAAAAATTTAATATCTAGGATCTATACAGAACTTCAATTAATCTGCAAGAAAAAAATCAACAATCCCGTTCATCAATGGGGAAGAGAGATGAATAGAATCTTCTCTAAACAAGACAGACAAATGGCCAGTAAACACTTGAAAAAATGCTCATCATCCCTAAGTATTAGAGAAATGTAATAAGACTTCTAGTGAAATTTGTAGCCCATTTTGAACATACATATGGATTTCTTAAGTGATGGCATCTCCAAGGAAAGAGTTTCTCCTAAAAATATCAAATACCCACTCATGTTCAGGTGTGAAAACAGATTTCACCCATTTATCTGGATGGATTCTTCAGATTTATTTTTGTCTCATCTCTGTCATCTTCTTTTATATTACAAATATCCATGTGTTCTATCAGTAGAATGCTCTTCAAGGATTCCTTTCTCCTATGCCACTTATGCTACTTTCCTCTAGCTTTGTCATGGAACCCCCTGCAGCCAACTCCTATATCTGTTTTTAAAAATAATCTTCTGAATTCAGGTATATAAGATGAGATTAGTAATTGTTATTATATTGTGTGACTGTGGCCGTGAAAGTTAACAATTTCTCTGTCTTGCACACCACCCCCTACTCCTAATTCTAACCTACATTTTGCTCCACTTGTGATTTGCGTAAAAGACTTTAATACTCCCTACTACACTTTAATGGGATTTTGTGTTAATGAAATTTAAGGCCCTTAAGGATATGGATCACACATTATTTCACATTGTACTTCCAGCATCTGTCACAGTGTTTAACCCAGAATATGCATTCAACCAATAGTTCTTGAACTAATGCTTAACATCTTAATCTTTATTAGTATATTTTACCTATTGATAAAAAGAAGATGTCCGTATCTGT
The DNA here is from genome assembly GCA_963574655.1 of Perodicticus potto. NCBI lineage: Eukaryota > Metazoa > Chordata > Mammalia > Primates > Lorisidae > Perodicticus > Perodicticus potto. Next base: position 37,436 of record CAUYRH010013027.1, on the reverse strand, counting down.
TCTATTTAAAGTTAGTATTATATTTGCAACTGTATGTCAAGGTCAGAGACACAAAGGACAATAATAGACATAAGAGTTTATGATAAAATTTCTAAGAAAGAAATTGTATGTATACATATATATGTGTGTGTGTGTGTATCTGCATTGCTCATTTTTACAAACCATTTTATTCTTAAATAGACTGTGAAATATCAAGTTGGATATATTCAGCTGGAGAAAAGATCATAGAGTAAGAAAAAAATAAGGCCATCATGAATCTAAATCAAGAGCTATAAAGATTAGATACAGTTTTTTAATGATATTGTGAAATTGATCACATTGCAAAAATTCTAGTAGGATTACATATGGTAGGGTCGATAGATCGTAACATATTCACATTTCCATGGTGGTTCTGATGTGCACCAAGGCTTTAGCACCGCTCTTCCTGGTAAATAAAAACTCATATTTTTACATCAGTACATGTCAGATATACAGGGAATGGCAGAATTTCAAATCCCAATAAAGCCCAATCTCACTTAAGATATGTCATCCATTAAGACCAGCAGTGTTGGTAGATGGGAGAACTGAAATTTAAAAAAAGAACCCTGATTAGTCATATTCCATAGCCACAATTTCCATAGCTCTAACAATGCGGCTATGAGGATCCCACAATAATTTGCCAGCATTATTTAATCTTCTGAACTTTTACTGATACTTTTTTAGTATGTCAATGTAATGTTTGATTTTACCATTAATGCTTTTTTAGTATGTCAATCAGTTTGATTTTATCATTAATGCCACTCTGCCCCCTCCCCCCTCTCAGCATTGCATAGAGCTTAAGAGTATAAAATTTTTTGTCTCAAGGACACAGCCTTCTGGAAGCCCTGCTCTTTCCACATAGTGGATTTGAGGACAGTAACTGTCTTCTATGAGGCCCAGTTTTCTTCTCTATACAGCAACTATAAAACCTGTCTACAGGGCTGATGTCATTATTAGATGATACAACACATTTAAACTACTTAACTCTGGTATAAAATAATATGTGTGGGTAATAATTAGAGAATATTAACAAAATTGTTAATAATGAATGCTTCCTTGTACATATTTTAAAATCCCCCTGCCCCACTTTACCTACACAAACCAATCCCTGAAAAATTCTCAAGGGATTTTAGCCTGTCAGGTTTCCTCATCAGTCTTCATGAATGGCTGTAATCATGTGGCCACATTTTTTATGTGCTTTCTTAGCCACTCATCACACTATAAAATAACTAAGTGTTACAACAACTATTGCTAAATATTTAATTCTTTCTTTTCTTCCTTTATTTACTTCCTAAATACTTGCTGAATACCTATCACACACCAGCCTCTGGTGATGAGCACTAGAAATAAATAGTGAATAAACAGGTGTTGTAGATGTATTCAACTTAATGTAGAAGAAAAATAATCATATAAAACTGGAAAAACACAAAGAAGCAGGATGAAGAAGTGTGGAACACTCTCGTGTGTGTGAGTAGGTGGGAGGGTTCCAATCTGGATGGTCCATATGATGTGTGGGTGCCAATATAGCTATCAGAAATAGGCATTTGGAGAGCTAAACTAAAAGAGAACGCCAGCTATGTAAGGAAAATGATGTTTCCAGGAAAGGGAAAAGCACACAAAGAGGAAGTTACCAAATAAATTTGTACTGAGTAGTTGAATAGAAAAGAACAGCAGTGTGAATGAGCAGTGAGTAGAGCCACTTACGCATTGCAGGGTCCAGCCCGGAGGATGTTGTATTAGCCCCTGGGAGAGAAGGAGATGGAGAAAATACAAATCCTAGATGGAGGGTCTCATCTCAACCCTCTGAGTTGTTTCAGTAACAAATCTGAAATACTGGTGGTCAAAAATTCACCTTCCACATAAAGCACACTATAATGAATTTGCATTTCCATGTTGCTGAGGACCTAATATTTGTCTTCTCCTCAAAGAAAGGGCGGGTGGAGGGGAAGGAAGGAAATGGAGGGAAGGAAAGAGATAGGGAGTGGGAAAGGAAAGAAGGGAAGGAAGGAAAGAGGAAAGAAAGGGAAAAAAGGGAAAATGGAAGCTGGAAAGAGATATATATAAGAAAATGTTTTAAGTTTTTCAAAATGTTCACTTGTAAGTAATGGAAGACACGTGGATAGTGAAGTTTATACTGATTTTTACTTTATACTTATTTGCCATAATGGAAGTTTGGACAAATATTTCATTAAGAACTATGGGGCTTATGCATAGTGTGGATATGAATAGTTCTGGACATTTAGAAAAAAAGAAGTATGTTTTCCTGAGAGTAAATCTAATCACTGAGTAGAGCAACACTGACTATTAGTCTTGCCATATTTTTTTTTTTTCCATCAGTAGAAATACGCCTACATAGAATTTCCAGTTCCTTGGAAGATGTGGCTAAGAAAACCTAAAATCTATGTAAAACTCAGGTATTCTAATTTGAAGTTTCTACTTCTTGGGAATTGCTTTACCTCAAAATTAAGGGATAAACTATGTCCTGCAAAAATTCATATGTCAAAGTTCCTCTTTTTGGTACCTCAGAGTGCATATTTAGAGACAAAGTTTTTGAAAAGGTGTTTGAGTTAAAATGAAGCCGTAAGTGTGGGATGCTAGTTCAATATAGCTGGCATCCTTCAAAGAAGAGGAAAAGACATGGGAACTCATGGACCCAGGGATGAAGAGGCAGAAGGTTGCCCCTCTGCAAGCCAAGAAGAGAGATTTCACGCAACCTTGATCTTTAATCACTAGTCTCCGGAGGTGGGAAAAGTTTAATTTCTGTTTGGATCACGCTGTCGGTGGTCTGCAGTGCCTCGTGATAGAGGTCCTAGCAAACTGCTTCATTATGTAATGGAGTTAGAGTTGAGGGGGCTTTTTCTTCTCATTCACTGCATAGATTTTGATATTGGTCCAAGAATTTCCTATACATATTAGTATATTGAATTTGATTCTAGATAAATCAATCTCAAAGTTTGATCTCCAGATAATGATCATTAGCATCAGTTGGAAACTTTTAGAAGTCCATTTGCAATGCTTTGAGCCCCAAGGAGTTACTGTATCAGAAAGTGAGGATGGGCAGAAGAATCTGCTTCAGCAAGGCTGGTAGGTGAACTGAGGCATCTTATAGTTTGAGATCTCTGTGTTTCAAACGTCCTCAACGAGAGCCCAGGCAGGGGATGTTCATGAGTGATTCAGCACAGTTGCATGACATCAGAAATCGTCTGGCATCATGGCAAACTGGCAAAGACATGCGTCCCCACCAGGGCTCAAAAGAAGCCAACAAGCCGGGTAATGTGGAACGGAACACAGTTACCAGAAATGAATTTTTGGGAGGACATCTCCCGACTTTTAAATATCCATGGCTAATTCTGTAGTAACTGTTGGCAGAGCAAATCCATGTAAAACATGCTTGTAGGATTGCTTCATCCTGTGAACTTCAATCGATAATAACAATAATAGCCATTTTTAAGAAGGAGAGAGGTAATAAACTTTTATTTCCCTTTTTACCTGTAAGGATTCATGTTACTAGATTCAAAGAAAGGAACAAAATATTAAAGAAATAGCATACTATTTCTCAAAGTTATGATGCTTTTTGCATATGTTCAAGTACAGATTTAAATATAATGGATCTATAATTCTCACCTGGCAAATGTATGTTTTTAGACTTTGCATGTTCTTTGTTCAGTATTAAGATTATCTCAGGGAAGGCTTTAGCTTCTGGCTCTCTTACAAACAAGGCAGGCATATCTTTAATAGCATGTCTCAGGTCAACTGAGGTCTGTTTTCAGAGCCCTTGGTGCTCCAGGTGGCACTCCCACTGCCATCTGTGACTTGTGTGCGGGGATTTAAAGATGAAGACATACTGACCAGGACAGTTCCTCCTCCACTGACCATCTGCCACAGGTGCTGGAAATAGTGTTCATAGTATTCAGTCTTCAGATGAGAGGTTGAATTAGCTGGCAGGAGTTTCTGATGAAATCGATGGGCCCACTGCTTCAATTACACTCTCTCTGACTGGACCTAAGCTATGGTTTTGGATACAGTCATTTGCTTGTTTTGGGACATTTTAGAAAAAGTGTAGAGTGTTTAGAATAAAGGTTAAATAGGGTCTTGGTAGTAATAAGGTGGGAACATTTGCAAATGCCTGGAAAACTTGTCTCTTCTTCCCCTGCACCTCCATTTCTGCAACAGGCCTACCCCTGATACCTTGAAGATGATGTGTTCCTATGTGGCCCTTGGTAGAGTGCTGTGGAGTCACAGCTCACAGTAACCTCAGACTCTTGGGATTAAGTGATTCTCTTGCCTCAGCCTCCAAAGTAGCTGGGACTATAGGCACCCGCCACAACACCCGACTATTTTTGTTTTTTGCAGTTGTCATTGTCGTTTAACTAGCTGCGGCTGGGTTCAAACCTGCCAGCCTCAGTGCATGTGGTCAACGCCGTAACCACTGTGTTACAGGCACTGAGCCACATGAAGTGTTCTGTTAGCAACACTCCTGCAAATACTGACTAATTTTTGGAAAAGCATCAAAGTCATTTCATGTAAAGGATAAAATGTGCAAAATATCAGCTCCAATCATAAAAATAATAGAATATTTTTAGTAGAATGGTTAAGATCTGATAATTTGCTGAAACCAGTAAAATAAACTATATAGTTAGTTCCTCATTTGTGTAAATGAATTTTCCTTTCTAAATTTTCCATTTGGCTAATTCATCACCAGATGATGAATTCTGTTTAGAAACAATCTTAAGTTAATTAAAGAGGTCATTTGAAAATGGAATGTGAACTTTATGAAAAATATGAAAACATTAACTTGGAGAGCTTGCTCTAAGAAGTTAGACAATCTTCCATTGTGGTTGTTGTATTCTTATTATTGTTGTTTCCTGAATTACAATTCAAAAATAGTGCAGAGTTGAAATTCAAATTCTCTTCTATCCTAATCTAAATATTATTGTTATTGTTATTATTTTCCACAATTAAGTCTTACATACATAAATACAGAGATTCTGAAAGAATCAAATACTATAGATTAACCTGTCTTAATGTATGTCAAACTCCATCAACAGACTCGAGGTTCTAAGAATTACTCTGATAGAAACATCCCTAATCTGAGTAAAAGGGAAAACCCCCTTGCTTGAATCATGTGCCATTTTTTTCTTAATCCAAAAACCCAATAGCCATTTTCATTCTTATAACTAACTTTCCCCTTATTTTCTATGCAGTTATTACTTGACTGTTACTTATCCTGATCAATTTTCAGCAGCTCTACTGTCATACATGAAGGTGAGGGTGACGTTAAATTCCTGAGTAGGATATAGAGAAAACAATCCCTCAACTTAACAGAGCTTCATACAAAAAAATCCGCAAGGAAATCAAATCCTTTGCTCTGAAGACTGACAGCGTATTTCCCAAGGGATTTTATCCTATAAGAAATTGTCTCTTTCTAGGACATTTGTTGTATTTACGATGTTTATATTTCCCAATTTCTGTTAACCTGAGATCAGGATATGTGTTCAGCCACAAGGAGCTACAATTGGCGAAGGTGTGTAGATAAATATAAATATTCTCTCCCTATGTGGTTAAGGGGAAAATCCCAAATGTCCAATTTTTTCTTTAAATGGAACCTCACAGAATTGGACATTTTGTAGTCTAACATCAGATCTTCATCTACATAGACGCATTTGAGGTGTTTCACAAGAACATACATTTTCCCTAAGGTTGTTGTAATGTTTTTTGAAATAAATTCAGAGATATTGTGACATAATACAAAAATTAGACAAATATGTTTCCTTGACACTTTTATTTTTTGTATAGCTTGCCATCCAAGAAGTATCTCTAGTATAGATGCAAAGCAGTACCATATAATTAAAATAAGTAATATTGAAACATTTGGGGTGGCACTGTATAGCAACTTTAAGTCAAGGAAAGGAGCATCCACCCTTTCGTTTTCTTCTCAAGAGGACTTGTTCTGACTTAAGTCACATCTACTTTTTAACAAAACAAACAAAACCTGATAATGTGTTTGACCAAGATTCACCAGCAATGTTTAATCTTCAGGAAAAGATGTGAACACTTTTGTGTATCATCTGGATTTTTCTGCATAAGATCTGTGATCTTCAAGTGTAGGATTTCAATGTCTCTTTTTGAAGTTTATGTCAATTTACATCTATTTTGACTTCTCACTTTCAGGTTATGAAGTTTCATGTTTCCAATTTAAAACTTATTCATCCATCAAGGCAGTTCTTAGAAATGGTCTGTGGTTTATCAATAGAAAAAATTAATACTTAGACCGTGATGTTTCTATGTGGCAGCCTCAATTTTTGTCTTCTCTCAAGGCATTTTTGTAGAAGGAAAATTCAAGTTTATAAACTCTGAGCCTTAGTCTTTTTGTCACCACGAAGGCCTTTCTACTAATTTTCTTTGTAGACAATTTCCTAAGAATGGTAGGACCATCTCGTTTATTTGGTACATCTCATACATTCTGAATAAAAAAAAAAAAAAAGAAAAAGAAAAGACCGCTACTTCCTGCCTCAGCTAATAGCTTGTATGTTCTTCTCTATCTTCACTGTAATTTGCTCTACCTCATCTCCCATTTTACCAAATGTATTGGCCTTCTAATATGTTGATTTGGCTAGGCTGAAGTGTCCAGTCATTCAAACAAACAGTAATTTAGATATTTCTGTGGACATACTTTGTGGATATGATTAAATTGCACAATCACTTGACTTTAACTCTATTGCCCTGAGAACCTAGAAAACTGGTATGACTGTCTTTTCCCATAACCAGGAAAAGCAGAAATCTGCTTTCATTCACAAAGGCTTAATCCCAAGAGCATGCTACACTTCCTTGATTATGCATAATGTTTGTATAATTGATGAACCATATTTTGTGTTGGAAATTCTAGATAATGAGAACATTGCTGGGGAATTTGGAAATGTGGTTAAACTGATATGGATTGAATTGGTATGGATCAGAGGGGACCGTAAGGTTAAATAAATATTATCCTAGTTAAACCAGTTAGCCTTCTTTCAATAAACTGAAAGCCTTAAGAGAACTGAGACTTCTCTGATTAAAAAGAAATAGGTGTACAGTAGCTTCCATCCATCCCCAAGAATTACGGTCTATCCTTTCTGAATGTCTGCCCTACAAATTTTAGACTTGCCTAGCCAACACCCACAATGGTGCCAGCTAATATTTTTTAATAGAAAACTAATTTAAACAGTGTTTAATAATGAAAACAAAATTATAAGCAATAGAATGGAATTTATTTCTGTTTTAAGATGTTTCATATAATAGAAAATAAAATAGCACACTCTTTGTACTCAAATTTATATTAGTTTTACATTATTTTTTAAAGAAATTACCACAAAATTCATTGGTAAAAAACAGTACAGATTTACTGACTTCTAGGTTTGGTGATCAAAAGCCCCAAACACATTGGGATGAGTTAAAAATTAGGGTGCATACGAGGCTGAATTCCTTCTGGAGGATGTAGAGGAATCTGTTTTCTTGCTTTATCTAACTAATACAGGCTGACTGCATACCCTGGTTTGTTGCCCCTTCCTCTATTTTCAAAGTCAACAGAGCAGCATCTTCAAATATCTCTCTGTCTATTCTTCTTTCTCTCCTTCTTCCATTTATAAGGGTGCTTGTGATTACATTAAGTATATTCAGATAATCCGGGGTAATATTCCCACCTCAAAGTTAACTGATTAGCAAATCTAATCTTAGGTGTCACTTTATTCCTCTTTGACAATTAATCTAATGAATTCAAAGGTTCCTGGGATTTGAACATGTATATCTTTGGGGTCATTATTCTTCCCACTGTACTGTCTATGGTACTAAGATCCCTATTACTCTATTAGATTCTTTCATGCTTCTGTTTGTCCTTTGCCCTAGATAACACAGCATCTTTTGCCCATAAATGTAAGCTCTCTGATACAATGATCAGTTTTATTTTATTTTGTTTTGTTTTCCAACACTTCTTCAAGGGTTCAGACTCTAGTGAGTCTACCAGTTTAACACTGGTTTTGAGCACCATCTCCTTTTTTAATTTCTTCCTAATTATGACTCTGACTTCATTTTCCCTTAAATCTGTAACTTTCCCCAGATCCTATCTTGAAAACTTATGTGGTTCTATTCATTTTCTTCTTTTCTGATTAGTTCTCCCTTTTCAAAAACTACTGTTTATCCTTTAAACGTGTGTACAATGCCTATCCTAAAACACATCCTCTTGTGTCAGGCCACTTTCCTTTCTTTTCTAATTTTCTTAAAAATTAGATATATGTTCTTATTTATTCCAATATTTTAAAAAATATTCAATTCTGTTTTAACTCTGTAATCCTGCAGAAACTATTATGGTCAAAATTGTAGTATCAGTCTATTTGAGCTGCTATAACAAAAATACAAGTGTGAGAGGCTTAAAAAGAATGAATATTTACTTCTTTCAGTTTTGTATGCACCAAATCTAGTCTCAGGGCATCAGTAGATTTAGTGTCTAGTGAAAGACCTATTTCCTGACTCATGGATGATAACTTTCTGCTGTCTTCTTATAGTAGAAAGGGAAAATATTCTCCCCTGTACCTATTTTATAAAGGCATTGTCCCAACACCTACTTCTATAGCTTAATTACTCTCCCCTAGGTCCTATTGCCTAATACCATTCATCACAAATTTGGGGGAGACACAAATATTTGGATCATAGCAGTTTCCAACAAACAAAAATGAAAAGAAGCAAGATTGGAAAGGAATACAAACTTAGTAAATTCTGGGTGATTTACCTGGTTTTTGGTTACCCAGCATTCTCTACAGATGTGCAAACATACAGAAGGTATATGTGTTTTGAAGCCCAGAAGAACATCAGACTGGTTGTCCTCAGAAAGTAATCAAGCGAGTAGACAGTAAATAATAATAGAAAGAACTTTTGTACTAAGATTTGATTCCTTTTTCAGGCTCTTTTCCTTAAAGTTGAGTTATTTGAAACAAGCCGTTCCTGTCTACTTCAAAACCTGGCTTTGAAATGTATAGGTAAATTGAAAAAATTAGAAGTCAAAAATACTTGTAAAACATTTACCCCTACTGAACATCATAGCTTCCCTTACCTTAAATGTGCACAGAACATTTACATTAGCCTACAATTGACTAAAATCATTTAACACAAAGCCTATTTTTATAAGGAAGTGTTGAATACCTCATGTAATGTATTGAATACTCTACTAAAATATGATTTCTGCTGAATGTGTATAAGTTTCATACCACTTTATGTCAAAATAATTGCAATTTGAGGACCATCTGCACTAGTATTGATGCAGGACAAGGCGGCCCTACGACCTGCCACCTTGGCTCTGGCAGTGCTGATGCTGTGGCGGATGGAGGAACCAGCTTGCTGGAAGGGCCGGACACCTGCAGGGGAGACACTGGTGCCTTGCTGTCTCCTTCCTGTGCTCTTCTGGCTAGTCCATTTCATGGATGGCGCCTTGCTGTCTCCTCCTGCACATCTGACTGGCCAATGTCAGTTTCCAGGGCCTGGGTCTTCATTGGACAGCTGGCTGTAACTGACGAAGACCTACGCCCTAAGAAGTTTCTGCAAAACAAACCCCTGGGACTATATAAACCCTTGAGCAGAGAGCTCCAACGCGAACCTCGGCTGGATGGACCTCAAAGAGGGAGCGAGAGAGTTTGTTCCCCTCCAAAGCTGACCTGGACTGGATCTCGGAGGGGGAGCAGGAGAGCTTGTTCCCCTCCTGGATCCTCTCTGCCTGGAGGTTTAGTTTTTCTTGTAGTTGTAATTTTTGTTCCCTGTAAATAAATCCTGACTTACTACTACTCCTGCGGTATGTTGATGCCTTCTTCGAATCACCGAGACCAAGAACCTGAAATTCCAGCATCAGCATTAAGGAAGAAGACTGATAGCTAAAATTTCATTTTATACAATCTAAAATCTAAAATGAATATCCGAGTCTTTAGGTAGCTTCTGAAAATGCATTAGATTATGACTGGTGAGTGTCATCACCTGCTTATTTTTCTTAGATTCTTTCATGCATGTGATCCTGTATATCTGTACAAATAGAGCAAAATATTTGGCTTTTACCAGAAGTTTTAGTAGACATTATAAAAATAAAGTAAATTTAGAAAAGATATTCTAGGTTATATTATGGTCTTACATTAGTTAAAAGTAAAAGTAAGAAATACTCTGTGCTTAAAACATGGCTTATTGAGTCAAATAAATTGAAATATTTTCAATATGCACCTTTATAGGACTGCTTAGGCTAGTTTAAGGTAACAACTGAGAAGAATAGGTGAAGTAAGAGGAATCAATAGATAATATTAAATTATAAGACTCATTCATAGGAACTAATTTCCAACACTGACGTAAGATGTAGTTAAGTTCTGAAAATAATTTTAAAATATTTTGATTCAATATGTACTTTACATAATTAAAAATTAAATGTAGAAAAAAATTCAGTGTAGAATTTATGATATGAAATATATTTAATGATTTATTTTTTTAATTGTTTTATTTCATGGTCTTAAAAAATGTGTTTAATTAGTTGTATTTGATTCAAGTTTTCAGTTTATGATTTTGCCTTAATAACATCAAAAAAATAAAGTTTACTACTTTTTACAATGTTGAAAAATTTAGTTAAATTTAGCTAAATTTTTCAACTTTACCAATGTAGAGTTTTATTTGAGTAGAAGTATATTGATTTCTGGGCAGTGTGGTATTTTTTGGTTATTCGATATTAGACTACCTGAAATAATAACTAGATTATTCTTAGATTCTACACATATGTTATCTTTTTCACAGCAGAAGAGAATTGGTGATGGGATTCCTTCTTTTCTGACTCTGTAGTAATTATGATACTTTTTAAATAGTTAATCATTTTGGTTATGTTTCTAATAGCACATACAATTTTTCTATGACTTTAGTAAAATGTTGATATTTATTATTAATTTTACTGTGAATTTTTTTGTTTACTTTAAAATATCGATGAGATGGAATTTTATCTCAGAGAAAAAGAGCCCAATACTATTCCAAAATAAAAACCAATGCTAAAATTGTTTCTCTTTTTAGTGAGCTGAAAATTTAACTGCCCAAACTAAAACCCATTCATTCATTCATTTAATAAATGTTTATTTACTCTTCAAAATATGCATGCTTCTATTATGTCCTAGTTATAGGAATTAGTAAATGAGAAAGGCACAATTCTTGCTTACATGAATCTCCCATTCCAGAGGAACAAGTATATAAACAGATATTTAACAAGATTTCTGATTTCAGCTCAAGCTGCTGCTCTCTATGTATATTGCCTTTTAAGGCAAACTTGATATCCATTGTTTCCTGACACATCTCAAGGTTTTTCTCTGCTGAAAATCTGCTTGCTACATGAAACCATCTGCTCTCTATAAAACACTATTTTCTGGAAGTTTGAATATTGAGATCACATCTTAGCTTAAATGACACTGTCTCAGAAAGATCTCCCCAGTTTTCCTATCCAGAATAATCATACTGACAACTTCCTCTCCCAACAGCTTTCTTACCTATCAATTTCCTGGGTTTTTTTAGAGCCTTTAGCATCAACTTATTTTGTATTTATAAGGCATAAAAATTAATTTCTATTTCTACATATTTAAGGTCTTGAAAATATTTATATGCAATTATGTTTCCATCTCTGTTATTTAAATATTTTCTTACTTAAATATTTGCTTATTTTTCCTATTTTATTCCAAGTGTACCATAATTTTCTGGAGATCAGGGGCAATTTATTAACCTTGTTTATCATTAGGAATATTTCTTGAGGCATAACAGTTCTTGAAATGCTTGCTAAATGAATAATGCATTAATGAATGAGGGTCATGGAGACTTGTTTTCAATAGTGGTAGAAGTCATTAAAAGGGCTTAGATCAGGGAGATACAGTATCTGATTCAATTAGAGAGATCACTCTGGCTTTTCGCATGAAGACCTCAGAGGTATTATTTCCAGTGACAATCATGCCCTGGTTGTAGTTGGCATACTCATTATGAGAACGTTGCCTTCAGATTTCAGTTCAAATAAACTCCATACTTAATCATTAAAAAACAAACAAAAAAACCCAGAATATCCTTATGATAAAATGATTTTTTTATTTGAGTTGATCCCTACTAATGGGATTGCAAGATCAAATGGAAGGTTGCTTTTTAGCTCTTTGAGTATTCTCCCTATTTCTTTTCAAAGACACTGTATTAGTTTGCAGTCTCACCAACAGTGTAAAACTGTTCTCTTCTCACCACAACTACGCCGGTGTCTGTAACTCTGGGACTTTGTGATAGGGGCTTTTCTCAGTGGGCTTAGGTGAATTCACAATTGCCAAGATGTGGAATCAACTCAAGTGCCCATTGATACATGAATGGATTAATAAACTATAGTATATGCATATCGTGGAATACTCTTCAGCCATAAAAAACATGAAGACTTGACATCTTTTGTATGTACCTTGATGGAGTTGAAAAACATTTTTCTTAGTAAAGAATTGCAAGGGGAGGATCCCCAGAGAAAGGTATCCGGAAGAAATCTCTTCAGTGATGGCAATTGGATTCTCTCCTCCTGCATCTCCACTAAGTCGTTTTCACCACTTGACAGGTGGTAAGGATGATTCCTTACTCATAGTGATGAAGCTAATGCATATGAAATCATCAATATTGAACAAGTTTGCCAGTCTCTGAGGTATCTGGAACCTCTGGCAACACCAACACTGAGAGTTAGGCACTTCCTTGACAATGGTCAAATGCAAAGAAAAAAAAAATGCTGCATTTGTTCATTCTTATAATTAAGTGTGGCATCACTTGAAAAATTTTCAGAAGAAATTAAATACTCATTACTTAAAATTCCTCTCCCCTTCCCTCAAAATTATAAAAGCCTCAGAAGTTTTATAATTCAGGAAAATGGAGGAAGAACCATAGATTTTTGATCTGTTTGGCCGCCCCCGAGATTGCCATCACGGCCTTCACAACTCATTTAAAAACAAACAGATTCAAAATTAAAGGAATGTGTTTACTTATTTCCACAGTCCTCAGACTTCTTTGAAGCATCCAAGACTTCACCACTTGACACTTTGTGACCCTTTTCCACAGCCAACCCTTCCAGAAATCTCGCTGCATTGGAGGTGCTGAGTGGAGCGTGGGGAAGATACATACCATTCTGTTATCAGCCACCCTCCCATGCTCAGAATTCCCCCCCTCATCATTAGACTTTCCAGACTACACCCACACCCCCCACCCTAAATGTAGCTCTAAAACTGTATTATCCTGAATGTTTGCAAAAGCATTTTCATTTTTTAAATTAGGCTCTCATGCCAAGGACACAAATCCCTGGCCATCTTTTTGGAAAGGTGATGTAATATCACTTCTCAATCACTGGCAGATATCACCTCTCATTCTCACAGTTGTTCTCAACCTTCCTAATGCTGGGACCCTTAATACAGTTCCTTATGTTGTGGTGACCCCCAACCATAAAATTATTTTCCTTGCTACTCCATAACTGTAATTTTGCTACTGTTATAAATCATAATGCAAATATCTGATATGCAGGATGGTCTTAGGCGACCCCTGTGAAAGGGACGTTTGACCCCCAAAGGGGTCACGACCCACAGGTTGAGAACAGCTGCCTAGGGAAATAGTCATGGTTAATGACTCAATTAATTATTTTGCCATACTTATTCTCTAGTGTGTATTTCCTGTTTTTTGTTTTTTTTTTAAATGTCTTTCATCTCTTTATCCCTTAGGGGACCAGAAGAGTGTTTATGTGAACATTGTTCTGTATCTTCCCTATAAAGCATCTTCTAATCTTTGTGTCAGAACATGGTTATTTTCACCAAACTTCTTTGAGCTATTCAGGAATCTGACCTCCACTGCTGTTCAGTTTATTTATCTAAAACCTTCCAATGAACTACTTAGTCATTGAATCACAATAATTGGCCTCAATGATGTATTTTTAACTCTCCTAAAAGTTGAACTAATGTTGCAAGCTCCTATTTGTTGACAGTGAGCTCTATCCGAATTCCAAATGACTCCTCTAAAGACATTTGTAGTTAATCATCCTTGGAAAATGATGTAAGTTTCTAATAATGCATTACTCTCTTCATTACATCCAGAGCCTTCCTCATTGTCTATCTGTCACACGCGCTAAGGTGCATCTCAGGTAATATATCAAGATTTAGGAAAATGGTGTTGTGCCTAGCTGCACACCCCAGGGCTTTTAGGCGATGTAAATTATTATTTGTTTCTCCTCCTGCAGGAAGTATTTTAATTTCTTAGACATTCAGGGACTGAGTTTGGCAAGCTTAAAGAAATCCTTTCAAGTTTTCACTTTCAGTATGTTCTCTTGAAAGTCTCAAAGAAATCAAACCATTCAACTAGCTATAATAAGACAAAAATTTCCCAGTCTTCCTTCTGAATTCACCTGTGTACTGTTTAACTCACGTCCAAAGATCTCTATATTTTGTAGGTATTAGGGGAGAAATTAAGAATGAACCCTCATAGCAACAGAAAATCTTCTCCACAAATGTGGAATAGAAAGAAAAATTTTCTGCCTTATTGTAGTTTTATTGCTGAATAGAGATTTAATCATAGTGTAATGGTTATCATAGGCAATCCACTAATGAGATTGCAAAACAGAAGGGAAACCCATCTTTTTATAGAGCCAAGCAGATCATATGCACATTCTCAAGTTTAATGACAACCTGTCCTCATATAAGAGGACCTTAAACGTTTTTTTGCCAGTTTATCCTAAGTTCATGTAGTAATTGGAGTAGCCATCTAACCTAGTTTATTTGCTTTTATCAAAAAAAGAGAGAGTGAAAAAAAAAAAAAACTTCTAGCAAAATGGCGAGGCTAAACTCTCAGTCTCACAATGACAGGGAAATGAGAGGCTACTGTCCTTCCTGATGTTTGCATTTCAAAATGATTATTCCAATGCCTTAAGAAAAAAAATATTTGGGGCTTAAAATGCTTCCAATATGCTCATTTCGGTTTTTAAAGTGTTCGTATGTGTATCAAAGGGATAGAGAGGATTTTTACACAAACGCATACTTACTTTTTCCTTTTTACCTTTTTTGAAATAGAATCTCACCTCTGTCACCTTGAGTAGAGGGCCAAGGCATCATACTTCACAGCAACCTCAAACTTTTTGGCTCAAATGATCCTCTTGGCTCAGCCTCCTGAGGAGCTGGGATGAATGCCCAGATATTTTTAGAGATGGGAGTTTAGCTCTACCTCAGGCTGGTCTTGAACTCCTGAACTCAACAAAGGCCCAGGCTCAGCCTCATCTGGGTATGAGCTCCACACCTGGCCTCAAACACACACATTTTCTCAAGGAAAAGTGCTCTAAGAAAAGTGCTCTACATCTTACCCTTTTTGGCAATAGAGAAAAATCTGCCCTCATCTCCTTTGATAGGGGAATAATATTCAAACTTTTTTCCTCTCTTACTGCTAAGATAATTATTAATATGAATGAGTCCTTCACATATATTTTTATTGGTAGCTAAATAATATTAATTTTGAGTTTAAATAGATGAAGTTGATACAATTTCCAGTATATTAAAAATTTTGAATTTTTAAAATAATACTGTTATAACACTTTTAAATAAATCTAAAGGAATCTAGAAATCACACCTAGTGTATAGTAATTTTTAAAAGGTCATGTTGGAGCCTGGGT
Organism: Perodicticus potto; assembly: GCA_963574655.1. NCBI lineage: Eukaryota > Metazoa > Chordata > Mammalia > Primates > Lorisidae > Perodicticus > Perodicticus potto. Next base: position 21,745 of record CAUYRH010013027.1, on the reverse strand, counting down.
ATGGTGGCTCATGCTTGTAATCCCAGCTAGAGCAGGAGGATCTCTTGGGAGGATTTCTTGAGGCCAGCCTGGGGAACATAGCAAGACCTCATCTCTACAAAATATTAAAAAAAAAAAAAAATTTACACAGACATGGCAGTATGTTCTAATAGTCCCATCTGCTCAAGAATCTGAATATCACTTGAGCCCAGTAGTTGGAGGCTGTAGTATGTTACAGGCAGGCTACTGCTCTCCATCCTGAGAAACAGAGTAAGATCCTGTCTCCCCTCAGGACCTCCAAAAGAGGCAGTAGCAAATATTCCTTTTATAGTCAGAAATTTTGTTTCCTTAATATGAAATTAATTTCCACTTTACCTACAGGTATTTACCAATAGAATTTATTTATTCAGTGCCTAAGATCATTTATTGATCAAGTTATGGAAAAAAAGCCTAAATTAATTTATTATTATTCTCAGCCAAACATAACTGTAGGCCTGGGAGCTTTCATTTTAGGGTGCTGTTTTCTGAACCCTAAAAGCACCCTTTTTCCTTTCTAGATGAACTCTCCCAGTGATACCTTAGTCACAATGATTTCAAGTTATACTTACATTTTTCTTTTCTTTTTCTTTTTTTTTTACTTAGAGATGGGATCTCACTCTTGATCAGGCTGGTCTCAAACTCCTGAGCTCAAGGGATCCACCTGTCTCAGCATCCCAGAGTGAAGGATTACAGATGTGAGCCACCACCACACTCAGCCATATTTACTATTTTAGGTATATACCTGAAGTATCACTGGTGATCTTGGAATTATCAAATGACTATTATTTAACTGTCACATAAACCTTAATACATAAATAATTTTTGTGTACTATGTAATGCTTTCTACAAGTAGATGAGCTTTTACAATTATTGTTATAATTCTTTATAAGTAACTTTCTATAAAGGGAAAGAAGCTTTGACAGGTAAAGTTGCCTTTTGTTTATTTTGCTACCTTTGTACAAAAGCCAACATTTCTTGCGAAGTAATATGCCAGAGTATTAACCTTAAATTCCATTAATATTGGAATATATGTATTTAACTTAACATATAATGCTTAAGATGCTAAATAGATTCTTAATTTCCTTTTTCATTTGTTTGCCTGTAACTAAGAGTCAAAATAAAGGGCCCTCGTGCAGTCTAAAATCAGATACAATTTCTCTTTGGTAACATTGTCCAGAAGAGTGTTTATTTAGCTAATAAGTAAAGATTTGACATATTTAGGTCCATTCAGTGTAAGAACTGCTGTAAAGACTATTCAAGTGACAATAAATAAAGGCTAGTCAGAGATTACTATAAAAGGGAATTGCATATGGCAGAGACTCAAAAGGCAGGCAGGGTAATGGAAAGCTTTAATGATGGGTAAAAGGAAGGCTTCAGGAATGCCTATTGGGGATTATTGGTAAGGGAATCTGAAGGAGGGCTAATGATGAGGGCACATAATTAGTTTTCTCTGGTTGGATCTAAATTGGAAGCTGGTGGTGGCAGTTATCCACCAATTCCTGACCACTTAGATCAATGGCTGCAGAGATTGTGGTTTGGACTAATTGCTGCAGAGATCAGAGTTCAATTTTTATGCATGATACAACCACTGTCCTTGTGTATATTCAGGCCTCTTCTAGTATAATCACAGAAACTGCTTCAGAGTTCTAGGGAAGAAGCTCTGGAAATGAGGATTTGGTAAGGTCATGTCATCCTTAATTTCTGCTTCCTGTACATGATAACTGCGTCAAAGAAGCCTTCTTCCTTCAGACAGCATTGATCATATTATCCTGACTGACATACACCTATTAGCTAGGTCCAAAAATTAAACTGAGGACAAGAGTCCTTCAGTAAGACATTTGAATTGGAAACAAAAGGTCAGACTCCACTGAAATGGAAAAGGTGAAATTGAAATTGACAACCACTTTGTCTAGACAGCTGTGGCAGACACTAGTCTGAGTCATGAAGCTGAGCAGCAGAGTAGGACGCAAATGATACATAAATCGAAAGAACATGTAAATACGGAGAGTTCATGATTCTGCCACTCATAAAATAAAACATCACCCCTACCTTTCTGGAAATTTTGCTCATGAGCTAGTTAATTACCATTGTTTACCAAACTGTTTTTGTGCCCATCTCCTGTAGTCAAATGAATCCCGATTATTAGTCATTAAATCTTCATGAAATTCATTCTATGTGTCAGATGCTATGTGAGGGTGTTCAACACGCCCCCTGGGTGAAGGGCTCAACTACAACTTGAACTTTACCTTAGACCAGAAAACAGTGTAACTTAAACCTTTATACCCTCATATTAATATGATCTTAAAAAAAAAAAAAAAAAAAACTAAATAAATGAAAAAAATACATATTACTGGTGTTTTCTGATGTTTGGTTCTTTTCCCTTCAGGGAACATGGAGACATGGAAATGGCACTTCTATCCCCCAAGTGCTTGCCACACCAATTGGGCGAAGTCACGTGATGACTGGTCCTGAGCAGTGACATATGAACAGACAGAACACGACAGGAAATGGGGAAGCAATGATCTTATCTCTTCTCCTGCTACGTGATGTGGAAGTGGCCTCTTGTCATCTGAGGGACACTGGATTACAGTAGACATGAAGCTGAAAAGTCGCTGAGCACTGGTGGGTGAGATAGATGACAGTGTCTGGGCTTTATGGAGGGCTATTCACTTTCCAGCAGGTACTGTTGAGTGTATATTCTCTTCAAAACAAAGTACTAGTGACAACTGGAATTTGGTACATTCTTCCAAGCATGAGGTTGACATGCTCATGAGTGTGTGTGAAGGATCACCCTGGCTATCTTGTGCAAAATGGGTAGACAGGAGGAAGAGTGAAAGTGATACCAGTGTTTCAGGTTTTTGGTCTCCATGATTGGAAGAATGAATCCAGGGATCACAGATCAGTAGTGAGACAGGATCTATTCACAGAAACAAAAGAATACAAAAATGACAAAAACCAAAGCTCCTGGCAGAGACAACCCAGGTGGGGAACAAGCTCTCTTGCTCCTTCTCGGCAGTCTGTCTCTGGGTTCTCTGCACAGGGGTATATATAGTGGCAGGGGGTTATTTTTCTGGAACTCGATGTTTATTTTTAGGGCATAGGTCTTCTAAAGTTACAGCCAGCCTTCCATTTAGCAGCAGGGGGCCAGAACTCTCAGGCCTTGGAAACATACATGAAATTGACCAGGCCATAAAATTGACCAGCCCTAGAAAATGTGGGGTTTCTTCTTCAGCCAGAAGTGCACTGGAAGGTGACATCAAGGCACCGGTGTCTCCTCCACAGTTGTCTGGCCCCTGTGGCTACTGGAGCCTCCTAGGGCCCCCGTGCCTACCCTCCAGCCTGCTGGTTCCCCTGCAGGCTGCAGCTGCTGCACCTGCACCAACACCGCCAGGGCTAAGGAAGCAGGTTTTGGCGCCACCTGTCCTTTATCAAAAGGGAAAAGAAAGAACATTTTCTCTTTGTGGGACATAAAAAATGGCTGTACTTCTCTGAAGTCTTTTTCCATAGGCTACAATGGATGTTTTTGGGGTCCTTATAGGCCCGAGAATGAAAGAGAATCATAAGATTTAAAAGAATACAGATCTCTATAAATCAGAAAGTTTATAATAAAAAGAAAAAAACAGTTATGAGCCAGGGTGCTTATAATTTTATTTTCATGCCTGAAAGTGCCGTTCATAAGCACATTCTGGCAACCTATAAAACATATAAATTGAAGTAAACTAAAACCTATTAGCCATTAGAATTGTAGCACCAGATTTAACATGTTACTGCAAAACTTGAATTGCACCTTTACATCTATTAGCACATTAAGTTGAAAGAAAGTTTAACTGTATTTAGGTAAATTAATCCATAAAAGCATTTATTTTTGTATACTGCACTTCTTGGCACATTGAATATTCTTAAGCATTAAAGCACATGAATATAACACCTCAGGAATGATCTGTTTTCTACACTTTTCCACTATAAAGTGCAAAAGAAATAATGAGGAGCCAGCTTGTCTTCCACTCAGCGTGATTTAGCATATGCAAACAAGTCCTTTGCACACAAAACAAAGGTACAGATCACAATATCATATTTTTATTGCACTTTTCTTTCTTTTTTAAAAAATGGGAAAAGAGGCAATTTAGGAGAAATAATTATCTTTTTAACAGTTAGCTTGCAAAAACTACAACAAATGGCAATGATATAAAAAGTTGTTTTGACACTTCATATATGGGAGTGTGAGATGAATAGGAATGCATTAGAGGTTCCTGTGTATCTGAACTCTGTGAAATTTGCTGATTATACAGGAAAAAGTTCATGATCTGCGTGTTGCAATTTAAATGCCGTATAATAGCAGTGAAGATAACAGCGTTGCATGTTAATATAACAAATATTAAAAGAGAGAGTGTAGGCTGTGTGGGATAACTAATTCTATTCCTCACTCCTACATATGGATATATGCATATATAAGCTGAATTTGATTTGAAAGAGAATCTAAGGAACCAAAAATAAACTCTGAACAAGTTCTATAATTTAAATTAAGAAGTAGAAAATAAAATTACTCAGCTCTATGTCTAAAAGCAGATGATCTCTGTGATTCTAAGATTCCAGAGAGTAGTAACAATTTTGTCATTTTAGTGTTACCTATCCACATTATCTAGAATAGTATTCTGCAAAATTATTTCACTTGGGTGACTTTAAAACTACTAGAAACTGTTAATTAGCCAATCTAATTATCATAGCATCTCAGGAAATTATTAAAAACCAAATCAAACAAAACCAAACTTTGTAAGTGTTGTATTAAGAAGAAAAAATCTCTTTATTTGCTTCTGATGCAAGGCAGAGAAATCTATTTCTGCTTGTGGGTGCCCTCTCTACTTAGAAATCTACAGGAAGTTCAGCTATATGCAATGTCCAAACACTGACACCATCTGGGCAAGTCTAATGGGGCTTACCTGCCCAAAACGTACAGGAGCAGAGAAGCAGCTTTGGGTTCATGAATGCTCTAGAACGTGTGTTAAGGGGCTAAATACCATTGCCCTTACTGAGAAGACCACTACAGACAACTGCAACTTCTCAGGAGGTGAGGGCTCCTTCACACCTAAGGAACCTCCACATTCCAAAGTCTATCTTTACAAATACCTTGAGCCAGTTTCTTTGAGGCTTCTCTGGACATATGCCAAGCACTGGCTTATCTAGGCCTAGTGTGTTTTTATCACAATTATAAAATACGCATTTTGACTGAGGGGCACAGTGTAGTCAGTGCATTTATGCATAATATCTAGCCTTGCTAATCATCCTCGGCCTTTGCAGGCTGGAAAGTCCTGCTTGAAGTTTATTTGTGTGCCTAGACCTAGAACAGAGCTTCACTTTGATGCTGGAGGTTCAGGTTCTGTTGTAGGCCAACAGCCCCCAAAAGACCTGAGTCTGTCTCAGGTTGTCTCAGGCTTGGTCCCCAGCGTGCCCCCTCCCCTTGGGTTAATTCTGAGAACAGGTTTCTGATGAGGAAGTTCTCAGGTCTCCCTGACACTCTAGCCAAGTTTGAAAAAATAGTGAGGTTTAAACAATGGTGAAAACTCACTCAAGCAGAATTTCCCAGGTTGCAGAGTATCCCAAGTTACTGAGTCTCCCAAGCTGAGTTAGTCTTCGTGCCAACTGCCACGATGCAACCCCCTGTGCTAGCCCCTGACTGTAGCCCCACTCTATAACAAGTCACGGTCCGCCATTGTACATGCTTGCTTTGTGACATCAGCACAAAAGGGGCATAAAAATCAGCCTGTACTGCACTTAGGGGCCGTTTGCCCTTTGGGGAAGCAACCCACCTGCACAGGTGTAAATAAATCACCACCTAATTTGTACCTAAAATGGAGTCCGTATTTTTCTTATGGGTGGCCAGAATTATAACAGTTCTTGGTCTTAGAGATTTAAAGAATGAATAGACGGACCACAGGATTAGTTGTAAGTCAGGGTTTATTTACAGAAACAGAATTACAACAACTACAAAAAACAAACCTCCTGGCAGAGAGGACCCAGAAGGGGAACCAGCTCTCCTGCTCCCTCTTCCAGGTCTGTCCTCAGGCTCTCTGCTCAGGGGTTTATATAGTCACAGAGGGTTGTTTGGTGGAAACTCAATGTTGACTTTTAGGGCATGGGTCTTCATCAGTCATAGCCAGCTGTCCAATGAAGAATCAGGCCCTGGAAACTGACATGACATTGGCCAGTCAGAAGTACACAAGGAGGAAACAGCAAGGGCCATCCATGAAATTGACTGGCCAGAGGAGCAAGGGGAGGAGACAGCAAGGCACTAGTGTCTCCCTGGCAGGTGTCCTGCCCTTCCAGGAAGCTGGTTCCTCCATCTACTACAGCATCAGCACCTCCAGGGCCAAGGCAGCGGGTTGTCAGTCCACCTTGTCCTGCATCAACATCTATAGGAGGGTCATTTACCTTGATGTCTCTGGAATTCCTGAGACAAATTTTTCCCACTGAAATGGGTTTCATGATGACACCTAAATTTCAATTTATTCTGAATTCAAGGAGAAATGGTATGTTATTTTGTATATACCTGTGAAAGTTTGGATAACACTAGTTATTTTGACAAATGACTCCCAAGTTTAAAGGGATGAAAGGCTAAAATGTGTTTCTCATTACAATATTCAAATAAAGGGATATTTGAACAGTGGGCGGCTTTTTCCACGTGGTAATGCGACAAATTGGCCTCCTTTTTTTATAGCTGCAACTTCCCTTACGACTTGGAAGTTCTCCATTTTCAGCTGACAAATGTGAAAAGAACTGGAACGTGAATGAGAAATTGATGTGGGCCAACTCTGAGAAGGGTGCACATTAATTAGGACTAAGTTGCATGGAAATATAGTAAAGGTAGGTACCCAAGAAAAGTAAAAACAAGTTTGGTGCAAACTCATCAACCTATTATGCCTCAACTTTTCAAAATCTAGACGTTGAATTAAATGCTCACACAGCACATTTTTTGTTATAAGCATACCTAACATTGCTTGCTAAAATTTTTCAAGTACTTGTACAGTTTTTCGATCAATGGCCTTCCAATTGGGAAGAGAGTTAACTAAATCATATTAAAAAATACATATCAGAAATAATAACTGACTTAAATTTTCAAATAAGATGTTTTTTTTGGCTATAAAGACATAGTAATGGGTCCTTTAACAGTGTAAGACTCTTTCTAAAATCCATATTTTCATGGATGTTAACTATTCTCACAGTCTCATTTCTCTCTATGGATTTTATCTTATATGTTCTCATAGACAAAGAAATATAGAAACAATTTTCACCATCTAACAGAAATTGTATAACCTACGACATGTCTAAAAATATTGTTTATATCTGATAAATATGCTTTCAAATTTCCCATTTTAAAAAATAAAAATATTTTAGCTATTTCTATTGGCTGCATCACCTTGATTTTATTTTTTTCTTTCTTCTAGTTTCCATTCTTCTCCTGTCAATAGTTTGTCTTGCTCTATCGTCTGCTCGCTAAAGTTCACCTTCTCAATATAGACACTACTGGGTATTATTGTTCCATAATTTCATGAGGAGTAATGTAAATTATAAGATTATAATTAAAACTTGTTCTTTATTGTTTTTAAAATTGAAACAGAATGCTCAAATCATAGATATATAGATTACCATTTCCCCAGCCACCCTAAATGTTTCTACCTGTTTCATACGTTACATACCATTTCCTACTAGAATTGGACCTGTTGTTAAGACTAGATTATATTAAAAGTGTGTTTCCTGAAGTTGAGCAATGTGAGCCAATTATAAGTTGCTATAATAAAATGCTCTAAAATGCAGGAGCTTACTTTAAATATTACACTAAATCTCTTTAGTGCAATAGGTCAGTAATTAAGAAGTTTAGTCATCTTACATGGATGTCCTACTCAAAAAAAGTTCTATCTTTTCATCCATTAATATTTAAAGTATTTCCTTCATCTGCATGGCTCCAAATTAACAATTTTTACATAAAATCTCGATTCCCTTTTACTGGTGACAAAAATCTAGGTGTCATCTAAGGAATGCAGTAACAGGACTGAGATGAGGGACTGACTCCTCATCGTGTAATATTAACTTTTTTTTCTTGCCTTAGGATCATCTTTATATTATTAATTATCAAAACCCAATCAATGACTGTGTGAAATATAGGCAAAGCTATATTAACCTGGAGAATTTTGCCACTTACAACATAAGATATCTGTTCTTATGATACGGTAATATTTCACCATGTGCTATGTTCCCTAAGCATGCCCAGATTCATGTTTCTCTCATATTGAATATGAAGTCAATAGCCATTGGCTGGGTCCCAGAAAGGGAAGTATGGAAATTTGTATTTAGGTTTAGAAGAAATGGACGTAAGAAACCAGGGCTGAGCAGTCATTCTGTAGATTGCACACAAAGCAGCCTAAACTTACTTGTTGCAGGGAATTTGTCTTTTCTAGCATACTATAAATCTAAAATTATTTATTGTTTAGTAATGATTTTTGTTCTCTTATAAGTAATGAATTAACTTAATAGAAATATTAGGACAATGTTCAGAGCTATGTAACATGCAAAACTTGAGGGCTGTTGTGTTTTCACTAATCCCATGAAAACAGATGCATCAATAGCTTTAAAAAAGAGAAGAAAAAAGGGAAGTTTCCTATGCCATGGTATGATGCCCGAAGAAGGTTGTGCTCAACATCCCCACAGACATATGGAGAGGACAGGACTTCCAGCCCAAACAAAAACAGTACAGTGAAGTTCAGGAGACCCAAAAGAAGATGGATAGTTTTCTACAGACACCCCAATAAAAACAGTTTTATGGACAACTTTCATCTCACGCTTTCACAAAGATCATAATTACCACTTCATCCTTTGCCTAATAACCTAGAACAGCACCATGGACCTCTATCATCCCAGAGAAACAGGACTCACTTCTTAGAAACCAGTGAGAAAATTAATAAACAGGGAAAATAAAAGGAGGAAAGTACAATTAAACTTTGTTTAAGGAAGCCAAGGCCCCTGACTTTGATTTCACTACTAAAACTGCCCTGGGGGAATATTTCTTGAAACATTAAAAGGGATCAATTTAGGTTTCAAACATTTTAACTCACACCAATGATTATTTCTCCCTCTTTCACTATTTTTCATAATTAAGGTATAAAACATATTAATGCTGTATCACAAATAATTACTCCTTGGGATTATATTTGAGTTTTGGGATTTCAAAGTCATTACTTAAGAATTAGCTGAGTTGTTGCATATTTTGTGTGGAAAATTCAAGTAGTATCATTAAAAGCCCAGTTTAATTACTTTGAAAAAGCATATGTGTGATATTATATATAGTCTTTCAGATTTAACAATTCATTCTCCATGCATTAACCTCTACTATAATTCACTCATTTTTCTGTCTTTGAATTCCTTCTCTTAGAATTCAAAACCCTAAGACATATGACCTTAAAAATCTACTGAGTATCTGAGTATTGTATCCTTCTTCATACAATTATGAAACACACTAAATATCTAATATTAAGTAGAATCTAGCTTGTGTTCAATGTACAGAAAAAAACACAAATGAACCCTGTCAGCAAAGACATCCAAATTCATTTTGATGACAATAAAACAAACAAAAAACTAGTGCCCTGGGCAGTCCCATAGGTAGAAACATACAAAGTGACTCTGGTATCTGGAATTATGGCAGAGATAACGGATGTTTACATTTAAGGAAGGAATGAGAGAAGGGATTCTGAACCGAATCTCAAAATCAATGGGATTATGGTCAGGTAGAATTTAAAGCCCCCGTATTATGTTTAATTTGTTTTCCAATTCTCAGATGATAAATCTTTATTTTTTACCACCTTCAACTTTTTTATTTGAGTTAGATTGGGTACATACTAATAGTATGCAAAAAGCTAGAGGAAAGGTATCTCCATGCTTTGGAGTTTTGAGTCAGAGCTGTTCCATAGAAGACTTGAAGGAAAGCTCAATGGACTAGAATTTTGTCCACTGATCTGATATTTTTAAGTTTTAGGAAAAGTTATATTTTAGTTTATATTGCCATACCAAAAAGAAAACAAACAAATAAACAAAAATCAAAGACTGGATGGTTTAAACAACAGAAAACATTTTTTCAAACTTCTGGAGAAGTCCAAGATCAAGTTGTCATCTGATTTGGTTCCAGATGAGAGCTCTCTTCTCTCATATGAAGAGTAAGAGAGGGAGCAAGGGAGGGGGAGAGGAAAAAAAGGAGAAAACGTGTCAGCTGTTCTATGTATCTTTTTATTATAATAACACCAGTCTCATCACAGGGGCTCCAGCCTAATGATTTAATTTACCTTCCAAAGCCTTCATCTCCTAATATCATTGTAATGGGAGTTAGGGTTTCAATACATGACTCTTTTCAGGAGACGCAAACACTTAATTTGTAAAATTTGGATGCAAGTTTACCAAATGGTGAGAGAATGGTGCAATAAAACATAGATTATATGATAACTTCCTGGAACTCAGGCAATATACCTTCCAGGTCACCTCCTATCTGGAGGAAGTGGTCAATAGGCACTTGGTCATGCCGGGTGGCACCGAAGTTGAGTAAAAACATAACATATATGGCTTTTGATAAGAGTTACATAGTTTAAATATCACTCTGATGACCATCTTTTCTATTGACCTCTCTTGTGTCAAAATAATTCGCCAAGTTAACAGGAATTCACAACTTACTTCAGCAATTCTGGACTTTCAGGGGACTGGCTAGGGAGTTATGAGAGTAGCCTATGGCAAAGCCAACCTTCCCATAGGTGGAAAGGATAGCTACATATATTTAATACACCTACATCACATGGTGTTTAAAATTTCAAGAAATCTATTGAGTTAAATGAATAATAAATCAGAAAAGTTTTCTACAGCTATTCATAGTTCCACTAAATTTGAAAAGGGGTTAAGAAAATGTGTATTTTAAATAATCATGCCAAGAGTTGGTTGATCTTTCCTTTGAAACTAATCATGGGCATGAAAAAATATTAGATCCAAGATTGATGAGATTTTAATATACAGAGAAAAAAAAAGAACACAAATGCTGCATAATACTTTTCTTTCTTTCTTTCTTTCTTTTTTTTTTTTTTTGAGACAGGGTCACATTTTGTCGCCCTCAGTACAGTGCTGTAGCATCACAGCTCACAGCAACCTCCAACTCTTAGGCTAAGGCAATTCTCTTGCCTCAGCCTCCTGAGTAGCTGGGACTACAGGCGCTCACCACAATGCCTGGTTATTTTTTGTTGAAATTCTCATTGCTGTTTTAGCTGGTGGGGGCCAGGTTTGAACCCACCACCCTCGTTATATGGGGCCAGTACCCTACCCACTGAGCTACAGGCATCACCCATTACTTTGCTTTATCACCTGTGCATTTCATTATAAAACTGAAGCATCAAACTAAAATAAAGCTTAGAATAGTAAATGTGGATTTAATAATTGCTAATATTTTTAGTATACATATAGAATGTTTAATAATTAATCACAAAATTAATGAACTACAATGGTGAATAATCAAGGGCAGATGAAATTATAGGACTTCATTATAAACTAATAAAAGACAATTTCTTTCATAGCACTTTGTTTGCTTTATCAGTGCATTTTAAATAAAATTATTAATAAAGATTATAACCAAGAATTTTTAAAATCATAATTATAGCTGTTATATAATGGGTAACAAAGAAATTGGATTTAGAAAGTGAATTCTATACTGCTTTAATTGGTAACACTGAGGAAATAGTCAGGATTTGTGTGATAGATTTAATGGGGCAGGAAGTTAGGACGGTATCATTTTTAGTTTGCACATTGTTTACAGAAGCCAAGAATAAACAACAATAGTAGCCTCAGATAAATATCTCATGGGAATACATTGCAAAATCTAGTAGCAAACTCTTTCAAAGGTTTGCTTCATTCACTATATATTGTGAAGAAAAATTCACTCTCCATTAACTATATATTGTAAGAAAAATACTGGAGGGATATATTTTATTAAATGTTGCCAAAACATATATGAACATTTATTCTTATTGTATAATATTGTACATGATGTGTTTCCTTTTATAGACTAAATCTAATAAAAGACAAAAAGATGGTATTACCTTGAGTCATGGTAAAAGAAGAAGTGTCATGAACACACGAATACTGCATTTGTGGGATGAGAAAAGATTGCAATTTGTTTATTCTTGAACTTGAAGCTCTTCTACACGTAGATAGCATGTGTGTGGGTAGATGATACATACATAGATAGATAGATAGATAGATAGATAGATAGATAGATAGATGAAGATTCTGGACTTTTTAAATATTGCAAAAATATAGATGTATTTATTCGTACTTAGTTATCAAAAGAATTAAACTTGAGACCTGAGATAAAGATTAATTTTTTTCCAAAAATAAGAAATAAGAAAATGTTTATAAAAATTTCATCTGAAAATGTTTTAAAATAACTTACAAACAAGGAGAATGAATTTCAAACTGTAACTTGTGAGCAGAGGGTAATGCTGAGATTAAAGTTAAAGAAAATGGTTTCTCCTGCTCAGTATTAGATTAGATTTATTTCAAACTAAATCTTGATTGGCAATATTGATCAGAGTTAATGAAGATACAGAGTTCATAAGATCTCGAGACATTTCGAAGTTTTGAATATCTTTACAATGAAAATATTACTCATCTTATTTATGTAATTTTATAAATACTTTTCCACATACATAATTTATCTTCTCAGTAAGGAATAAATGAATTATGACTTTGGGTTTGCTTGGGTTTGTGAATTAAAGGACAGTGCTTCCGAAATTTTCAGGAAATACCAAATTCATTACTGTAACATGCAACATAAAATTTTGCCTTTTTCCCCAGATTTTTGTAAAACAATCATTGCTGAAATTTTCTTAATTATTGTATCAGTTAAATAACCTCATTTATTGAAAAATAGAATAGTATTGGTCCATTATTTCTTTTTTCTAGTTTCTCTAGGTCATTTGCAGGGTATCACCTTCCAGCTTGTTTGTTTCTGAAGAATCCACATATTTAATACCTACAAATTTTCTTTTCACATTTGTTCACTCATCCACATCATTAAAAAAGTCATTCAGTGAGGACAAACCAGCCGCAGTCTCCTCACCACCTTGAAACACTGTGCTGAAGCCAGGGTAGGATCTGACTTAGCTCTTCAAGGATTATTAATGTGGAATTAATTTTTTTTTTTTTTTTTTTTTTTTTTTTTTGCAGTTTTTGACTGGGCCAGGTTTGAACACACCACCTCTGGTATACAGGGCCGGTGCCCTGCTCCTTTGAGCCACAGGTGCCACCCTGGAATTAACTTTTCAGCGGTGGAAAACATTAGTACATATTTAAGAAACACTGATTTAATGCTCAGTAGGGAAATGTTCAAATAGCACTCGAAGAAAAAAAGCAGGCTTCGATTTCCAGGGGGCAAAGTACAGAAGGGTTACTTTGAAGAGATAGGGAAGAAGGAAGGAAGGAAGGAAGGAAGGAAAACAGTTAGTAAAGGAGCCAAATAAAGAAAAGAAAGAGGAGGAGGTGAAAAGACAACTTTGTCTTTGGTCATTTCTTTTTCTTTCTTTTTCTTTTTTGACAGAGTCTCACTTTGTCACCCTGGGTAGAGTGCGGTGGCATCACAGCTCACAGCAACTCGGAGCTCTTGGGCTTAGGTGATTCTCTTGCCTCAGCCTCCCAAGTAGCTGGGACTACAGGCACCTGCCACAGTACCTCGCTATTTTTTTTTGTTTCAGTTTGGCTGGGCCAGGTTTGAACCCACCACCCTCGGAATATGGGGCTGGCGCCCTACTCACTAAGCCACAGGCGCCCATCTTTGCTCATTTCTTAAGGGCCAATTCTGACACATTTTAACTTTTTCACCCTTAAAATTGTGCGTGTGTTGGCACACGTTTAAATTGATTATATTAGTTTGAATTCAAGTATTGGCATAGAGTAGATACTTTTGTTATGGGTGAGGCATTCAGATTTCTCAGCTAGAAAATCTATTATCTTGTTATTAATTCTCCCTATATAAATTATTTTAAAATGTATTTTGGTTTCTTTTTTAAAAATTCTGTTTAATGTTGATCTATTTTAAATTACTTGGTCACATGTCTTTGGTGCTAATAATAAGAGAGAAAAAGAGGGAGCAAGGGATTTTATTGTATCTCTTTTAAATTGAAGACAGAAATTTAGCATTTACTTTTAGAGAATATGGCAAGTTTCATAAAGCATAGTCTATTTTAATAAAAATATTTCCTCAAGCAACAGGGCTAAGCACGGGATAATATATAATCGATCAATATAATGGGGGAGAAAGTACAACTTTAAAAGATCACATTTTTCTTTCTAGCACACTTGCTGTTAAAACATCCATTAATTTATAAAAGGTACTATTTACAAGGATCGATTTCCCTGTATCTCTTGATTAAATTATCGTGCTCTTACCACCCATTTGCTAAGCATGCAAAAAAATTTGAAAAATGGAAGAGAAATATGAGATGAAGAACTCAAATGACATCAATTTTACACTAACTGAAAAATTGTGATGCCAAATGAAAGGAACCACTACCCCGCAGACAGTTAAATAAAAAGGCCAATATGTTGTAAAAACCGTAGGAACGTTCATGCAAACTCACGTGTGTTTACTCTGACCTCTTTGTAAAAGTCGTTCAATTGAAGGGTTCGGTTAGTTATTTATCGATTCTCACGTGTTACTCCTTCCATTCCACATTTTCTCAAGTTTTAAAGTCATTTTTTATGCCAGTATCACTTTTCTGGGAAAATTCCATGTTTTTCTTAAGTGTAGATCATCCTGTTTTATTTTTATAAACAAATATCATAAAAAGGAAGAAGTGCTTTGAAATACCAGGACTGAAAGGCATCCGAAAGATTTACTCATAGTGATTTTGCAAATGATCTGGTGTTCAAATTTACAAAATTAACTTGTTTTTTAATCAACAAGCTATCTGCCTTGCAATTTAATTCATATAAGTGGAAATAACCATTTCATATTCAAAATTCCATTGATTAAAAAATTTCACCCTGTTGATAAAAATATCTCTGATTGTATGGGAAGCCCGCACACTGTACTCCAAGCCTGAATCATTGTACACAGTTATGACTCAATAAAAAATAATTAAAAATTAAAAAAAAAATTTTCACCCAGTATATAATATCGACTTATGAATTGATGTGGTCTATTAATCTTTAAAATATCAAGTTTTGATTGAGTAAATGTAACTTCTAAAATTATGTTTCTTTATTAGAAATATAAAATAGAATTGTTGTATAATGTATATGTTAATTTGATGGGGTTCCTTGATAGCGAGGATATATATAAGCACATGTAAGTTGAAAATAAAGTACTGATATTCCATTTCCCAACCATTTTAAATCTCTACAATAAAAAATACAGTTTGAGTCAGAGGCAATAAAAAGACTTTCTCCACTTTATCTTCAAATTTCAATACATGGAGCTGAAAAGGGTAAAAATAGTTTATGAATGTTGGAAGTGTGTATCTTTCAAACACGACAATAACTTCTCTAAGTAATCCAGTTAGGCAAAAACTACCAGAAAAAGAATGGGGAAAAAAGTAATGACAAAATATAAGTAGTTATATTTTATCTTGAATTTTTTAATGTTAGAATATTACAGGGATGCAAATGTTCTCATCACATGAAGTGCTTTCGTACAGTTGAGTCAAAGTTATACGTGTATCCACTACCCAGGGGGTGTGTACTATCCCTCTTAGGTGGGAATTGACCCTTCTCCAGCCCCTCCCACCTGCTCACTTTCCTTGAATTTTACTACCATATGTGCATTTGGATGTTGATCAATTACCTAGTGAATAGATGTGGTGATTGTTATTCTATTACTGTGAAACTTCGTTTAGAGTAATGTTCTCCAGTTCCATCCACGTTGTTGCAAAAGGTATTAATTAGTTCACCATTTTTATGGCTGAGTGGTACTGCATGGAAAATTTTATTAATACACTCATGTGTTGACAGGCACATTGAGTTGATAAGATCATTCTATCAATTTATAGTTTAGAGATTAGGAAACACACTCTTAGGGATAGAAAAACATATTACTTTTCTAGCTTCCTGGGAAATACTAAGCTTTGTCAAATTGTACATTTACAATGGGTTTTATATTACCATCAGGGTAAATTAACATTACAAGTATTTGAAAGTTTAACTCATTTTCTATTTATATTATCACTTATTAAATAAAAGAACTATTACTGTGTACTAGATTCAAAACTTAATACATCTCTTTTCTTTTCTTTTCTTTCTTTCTTTCTTTCTTTCTTTCTTTTTTTTTTTTTTTTTAGAGACAGAGTCTCACTTTGTTGCCTTAGGTAGAGTGCCCTGGCATCACAGCTCACAGCGACCTCCAGCTTGTTGGGCTAGGGTGATTCTCTTGCCTCAGCCTCCTGAGTTGCTGGGATTAGAGGTGCCCGCCACAACAGCTGGCTATTTTCATTGCAGTTGCCACTGCTGTTTTAGCTGGCCAGGGCTGGGTTCAAACCCATCACCCTTGGTATATGGGGCCAGCACCCTACCCACTGAGCCACAGGTGCTGCCCTCTTTCCTTTTTTTGAAGAAATGGAATATTTATTATTGAAAGATGAAATAATTAAAATAGCCTTTTTTAAAATTTTTTATTTTTATTTTATTTTTTTTGAGACAGAGTCTCACTTTGTTACCCTGGGTAGGGTGAGAACAGCAACTTCAAACTCTTGGGCTCAAGCAATCCTCTTGCCTCAGTTCTTAGTAGCTGAGATGACAGGCCATCACTTGCCACAAGTTTTTCTATTTTTGGTAGAGACTGGGTCTCCCTCTTTGCTCAGGCGTGGCTAGAGCTCAAGGGCTCAGGAGATCCATCAGCTTCAGCCTTCCAGAGTGCTAGGATTACAGATACAACTGTGCCAGGCTGAAATATCTGTGGCTCAGCGAGTAGCCAGCCCCATATACCAAGGGTGGAGGGTTCAAAACCCGGCCCCAGCCGAACTGCATCAAAAATTAGCTGGGTGCTGTGGCAGGCTACCTGGGAGGCTGAGGCAAGAGAATCGCCTAAGCCTAAGAGGTGAAGGTTGCTGTGAGCTGTGACTCCACAGCACTCTATGGAGGACGATAGAGTGAGACTCTGTCTCTACAAAAAAAAAAAAAAAATTTTATTTAAATGACAAATTTATTTGTAATGAACCATCCAGAGCATGCACACCTTTCAAGTGTACACTAACATTAATGCTAAGATTTTGTCAGAACTCTTAAATACACAAGCCATTAAAGAAAATAATTAAAAGAAAAAATAATCTCACTTCATGGACATGCTTCTCTCAGCAGGTGCTTATATGTGAAAATATCATTATAAAGAGATTAACTAAAATACCAATTTGGAGTTAAATGAATGCCTTTACTACTAAAGTGTCTTCTGCTTATTATGACAGTCTTTATTATGTTCTGATGATTTTAACTTTTGTAAGTTTTATGTGATGGGAAGATACATTTTTATCTCATATTTGTTAAATTTCAGTTCAGTTGCAAAAAGTAATGTCACAATGGATATTGTACCAATTTCAAAACGAAAGCACCCAATGTATCAGAAGACCTGATAGAGTTAAGCAAGAAACAGTAAAGTTGAAGATAAAATGATAGAAATTGGACAAATAAAATACATGTAAATAGCTTTAAAAAGAGTGATAACCAGCATAAGATGACATCAAAGAGGTGTGGGGCAGCTTTGAATGCCTCATGTGTAATTGAATTCAGAAATGAAAACAAGGCAGAAGTAAAGAATTAAAATGACAAATCTCAAAAGCTTAGAGAAATTCACAAGATACAAAGTTACATAAACAAATAAAATGATATAAAATACGGTGAACACAGAATGAGTTATGTGGTGAGTCTATCTTATAGTTAAATATATTAACACACAAATAAAATTATAGAAATTTACCCTTAACGTGATGTAAGTTCAATATATCTAAATGCAGAAAGAAAAAAAAAAAACAAAACAAAAAACTTGTGCATGAAGAATCAAAATCGTCCTTCAAAGATGAAAGAGAAATTAAGACATTTCAGATAAGGAAAAGCTAAGGGATTTTGTTACTATTAAACCCATCCTATGAGAAATGCTAAAGGGAGTCTTGCAGATTGAGATGAAATGATCCTAGATAGTAACTCAAACCAAATACAGAGATAAAGATTTTGGTAAAGGTAAATACAGGGCCAGGTGCAGTGGTTTACACTTATAATCCCAGGACTTCGGGAGACCAAGGTGGGAAAATTGCTTGAGGCCAAGACTTTGACGCTATAGCGTTCTACAACTGTGCCTATGAACAGCCACTGCCCTCCAGCTTGGGCAACATAGTGAGAGCTCATCTCTGGAAAAAATTAAAATTACTAATTTATGCTTTAGAACACACAATATATAAAGATGTAAGAAATGCCCAGCAGCCACCAGAAGTGGGAAAAGACAATGGAAGGAATTTTCCCATAGAGCTTCTGAAGAAGCACAGCCCTATCGACACCTTCATTGTAGAACTGTAGACTCAATCCTGAACTGTCAGAAAACAAATTCTATTGCTTTAGGCAACAAAGTTTGTGATAATCTGTTGAAGCAACCATAGGAAACTAATGTATAGGGTCTGTTGATTTTGGACAAGGTGTAGTGGCAATTGCACGTGGCAAGGGAAAAAGAATAGACTTTCAAAGAAACCACTATCAGAGGCTGGACGTGGTGGCTCAAGCCTATAATCCAAGCACTTTGGGAGGCCGAGGTGTGTAGATTGCTTGAGCTGAGGACTTTGAGACCAGCCTGAGCAAGAGCAAGACCCCATCTCTAAAAATAACCAGGGGTTTTGGTGGGTGCCTGTAGTCCCAGGTACTCGGGGGCTGAGGCAAGGGAATAGCTTGAGCCCAAGAGTTTGAAGTTACTGTGAGCTATGATGCCACAGCACTTTCCCAAGGGTGTCAAAGTGAGAATCTCACTCAAAAAAAAAAAAAAAATCAGAGAAATTGAATATCCATATGCAAAACATAAAGATTATTCCACATATTTTATTCCTCAAAAAATTAACTCAAAATGGATCATATATATAAAATTTAAAGTCATAAAACTTCAGGAAAAAACACAGAGAAAAACTTTTGAAACCAGAAACATAATCTAAAAGAAACAATTAACAAATTAGATTGCATCAAAATTTAAAACTTCTGTTTGAAAGCTGCTACTCTATGGAAATCAAAAGACAAGCTACAAAGAGATAGGATATACTTCTAAAATAAATATTTAAGAGTTTTTTAATTGATAATTTTTCAAAAACAATTAGAGTCACTGAAATAAAACATTAAAAATGGACAACATATTTGAAAAGACAGTACAAGAAATAAAAGCAAGGCTAGAATACATTTTAAAAAGATACTCAACATCAATATTCATTAGGAAAATGAAACTTGATGTAATACCACTATACACCCATAGGAATGACTAATATTAAATGAGTGCATAATACTTAGAAGTGCTAGTATAACTGTGGAACACCTAGAACTCTTGCCAGTGAAATGTAAAATGATAAAATTATTTTTAAAGGTCATTTGGTTATACATTTAGATTTACACTAATTGTAGGACCAAGAATCTGATGTCTTTTGCTAACTTAAAAGAAATGGAAGCATATCTTCTAACAAAAAATTCTGTAGGTGGGTACGTATTCACAATTCATGTTATTCACAATTCTAGTCTCTAAACTAGAGACTAGAAAACAGTCATACTACACATACTCAACAGCGCACTACTTAAGAATTAAAGGAAACAGAATGTAATACACAAAGGAACATGGATGTGTTCCAAATGAATGATGCTAAGTTGAAGAAGCCAGACTCAAAAGCCTATAGAATATGCTGTTTGTTCCTTAGCATATGAAATTCTGGAAAATGTAAATCCATATGGACAGAAAACAAATTAGAAATTTCCAGATAAAGATATTGACTCAAAGGGCAAAGAAAAGGCATTTTTTTGGCTGTCAGTAGTCTTTTATATCTTGATTGTGGTACTTATTATATAACCATCTCTGTTTATACCAGACTATGTACTTAAACTGATGACTTTTACTACATATAAATTGTAATTCAGTTTATTTAAAAAAGAAAAAGACTTTCTATAACCATTACACTACAGCTCCATTTCTCTCCCATTAATTAAAATGGTTTCAGTAGGTGATTCGCTTTTCATTCTGTCCAGCACCTGTTTTATTCAGTTGAAATCTCAGGAATTTCCTCCCTTGGGTTTTGTTGCCATTTCCCCTCATTTGAAGATTCCACCCACATGTTTGTCTTTCTAGTACATTTGTACATCTTTTCTCAACTTCATTTTCAGTAGTGTCATGTTCATAGATGGAAGTCAGCCATGATGGAGTATTTACCATTTGAAAATCAGCAAACACTTTATTTCAAGGCTTTTGTTATTTGAACCTCTAGTTTGCCAACATCACTGTCTTTACTCAGGTCTGATAACAATGACTTACCCTGGTTCATCAAGTCCTTTGTCAAAATATAGGTTTATTTATTTATTTATTTATTTATTTATTTATTTATTATTTTTTCAGAGACAGATTTTCACTTTGTCACCCTTGGTTGAGTACTGTGCAGTCATAGCTGACAGCAACTTCAAACTCTTAGGCTCAAGCAATTTTCTTGCCTCAGCCTCCTGAGTAGTGGGGACTATAGGCGCCTACCACAACATCTAGCTATTTTTAGAGGCCAGGTCTTACTCTAGCTCAGGCTGGTCTCAAACCCAGGAATTCAGATAATCCACCCTCTTCAGCCTATTATCCAGAGTGCTTGAATTATAGGCCCACATCACAAAGACTTAAAGCTGCAGATGTGGGCGTGGTTGTGGAGAGAAGGGAACACTTTTACCCTGCTGGTGGGACTGCAAACTAATACAACCCCTTGTAACTCCATGGGGAGACATATTGAGTCTTGAGAACAATGAGATTCAAATTGGGTCATAGATTAAAACATTATTGAAATATTAATTTTAAGTATTTTTAAAATACTTAAGGAAGAGACTATTTTTCTATATTGTTCTTGGGCATTAGTTTTCTGGTTTAAATTTTTGTTTTCAGAAAAAAAAAACTTGAGGAATGACAAAATGCTAATGGAATCAATATGATATTTAATTTCTTGGAATATTTTAATTGTTTGATAGAGTTAATGTCTTAACTCTCACTTTCTTGCATCTGAATTTCATACTTTTTTTTTTCTTTCTTTCTTTTTTTTTTTTTTTTTTTGAGACAGAGTCTCAAGCTGTCACCCTGGATAGAGTGCCGTGGCATCACAGCTCACACCTCCAATTCCTGGGCTTGAGCAAGTCTCTGACCTTAGCCTCCCAAGTAGCTGGGACTACAGGAGCCCGCCACAATGCCCAGCCATTTTTTGTTTGCAGCCATCATCGTTGTTTGGTGGGCCCAGGCTGGATTCGAACCCGCCAGCTCCGGTGTACATGGCTGGCGCCTTAACCTGTTGAGCCACAGGCGCCGAGCCTCTAACTCAATTTTTGACAAATCGGTTTTAGCCATTTTTAAACAGGCATGGTTTAATAATGAAATATTTTATATTAGCAATATTACATACAGCACAGGAACACGGAAGAAAATACCACATTCTCCTCATCCTCATTTTGCTGCACAAGCAACCAATTATTAAAG
>CAUYRH010013026.1:0-17559 GCA_963574655.1 Perodicticus potto | reverse complement strand
GTGGATTTCTAGCGCTCACAGTTCGAGACCAGCATAAGCATGAGTGAGCCAGAGTAAAAGACCCCGTCTCTACCACCAACACAGAACACCGCCGGGCGTTGTGGTGGGCACCCATAATCCCAGCTACTTGGGAGGCAACTGGCAAGAAGAATCACTACAAGCAAGGACAATGTAAAAAAAAAAAAAAAACCCAAAAAACAAGGAAACTAAGAGTGCAAGCCAACTGAAATAAAAGCAAAAAAAAAACAAGAAAACATTTGTCCCCATAGAAACTTATAAACAAATGCTCATAGCAGAATTATTAATGAAACCCAAAATGTGGAAATATCCCAAATGTCCAACAACTAATGAATGGATAAACAGAATAGAAGTAGTTAAACAATGGCATACTGTTCAGCAATAAAGAGAATTGGAGTCTGATACCTGCCACAGCATAGATCAACCTTGGAAGCATTATGCTAAGTGAAAGAAACCAGACGCCAAGGACTACATACGGTACCTTATGATACCATTTATAGGAAAAGAAAAATCTACCAAGACAGAAAGCGATTGATGTTTGCTCAGGGATGGGGGTAGAAACATTGACTAAACTATATATGAGCTCAAAATTTCTTTAGGGGGGCAATATAAATGTTCCAAAATTAGATTGTAGTGACAGCTGGGCAACTCTGTAAATACATAAAAATCATTGGCTTAGACTTATAATCAAATGGATGAATTTTATGATATGGTAATCTTATGATATATAAATTATATCATAAAAATATTAATTGAAAAATAAAAAGAAAACAAGAAAAGCAACTCTACTTATATAACCCCTTCCCCCATGCTTGCAAAGTTAATTGCTGAGAAAGGTTACCCCACACCATAATTTCTCTCTTGGGTGGAAAGAGAGAGTGGAGCATACTCCAGCATCTTGGCCTTTTGGTGTCTTACTTCACTGAGAGTATTTACAGAACAATAGTTTGGACGCCTCAAAACAGCTAAGGACAAAGAAAAGGGGCAGGCACCTGCTACGGGTGGCACAGCTGTTTAATATTGGAATAAGACGCAAGATGTGGGGTTTCTGCCTTAAGAGGAAGGGGAAGACTATAGCATACCTCCAGTGTCCCAGCCCAAGGCACAATAGTCACACACCAGGAGGAGCAAGAAATCACTAGCTCCTGGGGGAGAGGGGAAGAAGAGAGAGAAAGAGAGAGAAGAGAGAGCGCAGTCCCTTTAATTAGGAATCTATGTGTACAGGTCTAGAGAAGACACATCCACAGGAACAGATTGAGAAACTACCAGAATCTCTATCCAGACTTATTGGTGAAGGTCTTTCCCTATGAAATCCAGTTCATGAAGACTGGAAGAGGTGCCCGTTTTTTAAATTGTACATACACAAATATAAAACCACAAGGAATTTGAGGAATCAGTGAAATGTGGCCCAATCAAAGGGATAAAATAAATCTCCAGTAACATACTATAAAGAAATAGATCTCTATAGATTCCTTGACGAAGAATTAAAAATAATAGTCAAGGAGTTACAAGATAACATAGATACACAACTAAGTGAAATCAGTAAAACTATGTACAAATAATAATATCCACATATCAGCAATAAACTAGAAACTATAATAAAGAACTAAACAAAACTTTCAGAGGTAAAGAACATAATAATAGATATGAAAAAATCACTAGAGGGATTCAACAGAAGAAAAAATCAGTGAAATTCAAGATAAGACAGGTCTTTTGAATTTATCCAGTGGAAAAAAAATACTGAAAAAGTATTTTAAAACTCTAAGGACCTATGAAACATCATCAAACAAACCAATGTACACCTTATGAAAAACCAAGAAGGAGAAAAAAGAAATAAAGGTGAAAAAGCATATTTAAAGAAATAACTGCAAAATAACTTCCCAAATATGGAGGGGTGGAAGTGGGGAATGAACATTAAATTAATGAGCACAACAAATCTCAAATAAAATAAGCTCAAAGAAGTCCACATTATACTCCTTGTCAAAAGTCAAGACAAAGACATAATTTTGAAAGCAGCAAGAGAAAATCAACTCATTATGTAAAAATGAGTCTCCATAAGACTAACAGTGGATTTCTTAGCAGAAACCTTAAAAGTCAAAAAGGAGTAGGATAACATCTTCAAAGTCCTGAAAGGGAAAAAACTGCCCACAAAGATCACGATATATGGCAAGGCTATCCTTCATGTTTGAAGTTCAACACAAAGACATTCTCACACAAACAAAAGCCGAGGAAATTCATCACCACTAGATCCAGCTTACAAGAAATGTTAAATGGAGTTCTTCAAGTTAAAATGAAAAGATTCTGAAAAGCAACATAAAGGCATATGTAAGTATAAAACTCAATGGCAAGGATGAATAAATATACATATATAAAATACTCTGATACAGTAACAGTGGTTTGTAAATCACATTTAATTCTTCTATAAAAGTTAAAGGACAAAAACCTTAACAATAACTATAACTAAAAATATGAAAATGGACACACAATATGAAAATATGTAAACAGTAACATCAAAAACATAAAGGGGGGAAGTAAAAGTGTTAAGTCCTTGTAGCCATTGAAATTAAATTGTTATCAACTTCAAATAGAGTGTTACAAATACAAGATGTTTTATAAAGCCTCATTATAACCACAATGGAAATACCTACACAAGACACATAAAAGACCCAGAGGAAGGAATCAAAGTACATCACTACAAAAAGCCCAAAGAAAAGAAATGAAGATAGCAGGTGACGAAAGGCATAACAGAAAAACAATGCTAAGACGGACAGAAAACAATTAACAGAATGGAAATAGTAAATTCATCCCTATCTATACTTCCTTTAAGTATGAATGAATTAAATTTCCTAATCAAGATATACAATGGTTGAATGATTTAAAAAGTAAGATCCAACTATATTCTGTGTATAAGAGAGTCACTTTAGATTTAAGGAAATGCATGGAGGGAAAGTGAAGTGATGAAAAAAAATATTTCATATAAATCATAACCAAAAGAGAGTGTGAGAGGCTATACTTACATCAGAAAATATAGATTTTAAATCTAAAATGATATCCCAAACAGAGAAAGACATTATATAATGACAAAACTTTCAATTCACCAGGAAGATATAACAATTTTAAATATATAAGCACCCAACATCAGAGCACCTAAATATATAAAACAAACATTGACAGAACCACAAGGAGGAATAGAAAGCAGTATGATAATAGTCAGAGACTTGTGTCCACTTGCAATAAAAGGCAGAACACCCAGATGGAAAATTAAAAAAGGAAACAGTGGACTGGAATGAACCACACTGTAGACCGAACAGATAAATACAGAAAATTGCACTTAATACACATCAGAACACACGTTCTCTCAAACGCACAAGGAACACCCTCCAGAATAGATTACATATTAGATCAAAAAACAAGTCTCAACAAACATAAGATCAAAGTCATACCAAATATCTTTTCTGACCACAATGGAATAAAAATAGGAATCAATAATATAAAGAAAATCAGTGATTCTTGAAAACATCCTGATATGTACACAAGTCAAACAGGGCAGTTCTGGGCTATTTTGCCCTGCTTCTCTGTACTGGCATCATTACTATTGTGTGTGTGTGTGTGTGTGTGTATACATACAGATAGTAAAGGGAAGCATTTTGAAGGGTCAAAATGCTTCCCTTGGCTATCTGTAGACCACAGTGATATTCAGCAATGAGGTAGGTAGCACTTTTTCTAGGATGACTTTCATGAGCTTAGTGTCTCATCTCGTGTATATATATGTATAACATAGATACAGAAGGTGACAGAAAAGGTATACATGTTTTTAAAAAGGAAAAGACTGTATTAAAATTTAGTGCTCAAGTTACACTTGATTTCTGCAATTACAAGGGACATGAGACACCATATACAAGATAAAAAATATTATCAGCATAGTATATGTGGGTCATTACAAAGTTTTGAAATATGCAAAAATCAAGAAATGTAAAATTCATGCAGACAGAAATAAATGAAGCCCTCTTAGCAAAGCAACTCCAACAAGCCAAGCAAGTTGAAATTTTCAAGGTTGAGTCAGAAAGAATGTTGTCAACTGTGTTTCTTGAAGTGAAATAATAGACCATAACACAATCTGTCTCAAAAACTTTTGCAGTGGCTCACAATTTTAATGTAGTTTTTTTCTTTCTTAAAATTTGTATACATTTTTTGGTGTCTGGTGTGTGTGCATGTGTGTGTACATATCTTATATATATAATTAGATTTTCTGGAATCATCTTCCGAACTTCAGTGTTCTTTGATGAATTCTTTTTTACTTTACTGACTTTTGTTGATTGCATATTGGCAAAACTGATCATCTATATGAAACTTTTTATCTATTTTAAGTTTATATGAGAATTGAGCTGTCAGAATAGGGTAAATTGATTAACCAATCAAGGTGGTATTGCTGCAATGTTTTCAAAGGCTACAGGTATATAGGCTCTTTTAACAGGATGCCAGGACTTACTAGCTCAGGTAGATAAGTTGCAAGCTCACATAGTTATGAATACCATATTCCACTTCATCAAACCACCTCAGTGCGCACGCTAGAAAGAGAAGTCATACACAGCTGCCCATTGAGAGCCTTTGCCATGTGGGTGAACTGGTGGTTTCGAGTAGCTAGTTGAATGGCCTGATTCATTTTCTCAAGGATGGCAGCAGTCCTATGGTGGTGGACTTGGCAAAAATCCAACATATGCCCGTTTCCTGTGAAAAAGCTAACAGCAGTGGCAATGATTTTAATTCCTTGGTCACTAACTGTGGAGGAAACCAGATCCTGTGAGTCATAATACCACATTCTACATTTCTAGTTGCTGAAGCAGCAATAGCCATTTCATCATTTTTTATAGCGCTTTAGATTGAATATGTAGTGTTTTCTTTGAGACCCCACCTAATGAGACCATTACTCACACACCAGGAGCCAATACAGAGGAAGTCTAAAGTGGCAACATTAAAGTTTGCACAAGTGCAAAAAGGGATTACCTGGAGAAGAGTGAGGCATAGGGGAGCAAAGATCCACCCCCAAAGAATCCAAAAGGAGCACTGACACCAGGAAGTCAAGAAAGCAGTCCTCAAGACTTTTTTCTTTTGTAGAGACAGAGCCTCACTTTATCGCCCTCGGTAGAGTGCCGTGGCATCACACAGCTCACAGCAACCTCCCACTCCTGGGCTTAGGCGATTCTCTTGCCTCAGCCTCCCGAGTACCTGGGGTTACAGGCGCTCGCCACAACTCCCGGCTGAGAGACTGACCACTTTTTATCATTGAATTGTTCATGGAGCTTTATCTGGTCAGAAGTATAGCAGTAGTCTGCTTAGCAGATGCAAAACTATGAATACCTTAGTACCAAGACAGCAGCTTAATAGTCTGGAGTGGGGTTTTTGTTTGCTTTTAACCTCCTGTCTAAGGTGTTACCAGAATGTTTCTTTGGGGAGGAGCTAAAGCACCCTATTACCCTACATTGTGCTCTGAAAGCAAATAGTTTATCCTATTTGGAAAAGCCAGGCGGCGCCTGTGCCTCAAAGGAGTAGGGCTCCAGCCCCATACGCCAGAGGTGGCGGGTTCAAATCCAGTCCTGGCCAGAAACTGCAAAGAAAAGAAAAGAAAAGCCAAGTAGGGTGGCACCTGTGGCTCAGTGAGAAGGGCGCCAGCCCCATGTACCAAGGGTGGTGGGTTCATCCTGGCCCTGGCCAAACTGCAGCAACAACAAAAAATAGCCAGGTGTTGTGGCAGGTGCCTGTAGTCCCACCTACTCGGGAGGCTGAGGCAAGAGAATCACCTTAGGCCCAGGAGCTGGAGGTTGCTGTGAGCTGTGACTCTATGGAACTCTACTGAGGGCAACAAAATAAGACTCTGTCTCAAAATAAGACTCTGTCTCTAAAAAAAAAAAAAAAGAAAGGCCAAGGAGAAGCTACCAAGTGCCTGGGCCAAACCTCCTGTGATTGCTGAATGCAGGGAGGAGAAGCGGCAATCTTGGTGAAAGTGCGTTCCTTTTCAAACTTTTAAGGATATGAAAGATAACATAACTGTCATTTTCTTAGGCAGCCCCCCTCCCTGCCCTTAGCCACTTGGTGGTTTTTCTGTTTGCTTGTTTTATATTTTCTTTTTTTTTTTTTTGGTCGGGGCTGGGTTTGAACCTGCCACCCTCAGTATATGGGGCTGGCGACCCACTCCTTGAGCCACAGGCGCCACCCGCTTAGTCACTTGTTTTCAAGATTCATTTAAACTTATCCTAAGTACTTAAAAATATTAAATCTTGTCTCAGCGCCTGTGGCTCAACAGGCTAAAGCACCAGTCACATATACCTGAGCTGGCGGGTTCGAATCCAGCCTGGGCCCACCAAACAACAATAACAGCTGCAACCAAAAAATGGCCGGGCGTTGTGGCGGGTGCCTGTAATCCCAGCTATTTGGGAGGCAGAGGCAGGAGACTCGCTTGAGCCCAGGAATTGGAGGTTGCTGTGAGCTGTGATGCCACAGCACTCTATCCAGGGTGACAGCTTGAGGGTCTGTCTCAAAAAAAAAAGAAAAAGAAAGCAGTCCTCAAAAGAGACAGGTCAGTACCGTAAGGTTAACTTCCCTATAACCTATGTGTTCTGTTTTAAATATTTAACAATTCATATATCCTGACTCCCTCATGTAGAGTAACGATAGCAAGGTTTTTTTTCTTTGTTTATTTGTTTGCTTCCTTTTAACAAATAAACCTATTTTTTCTATGTGGCATTCAAATTAATATTATATATATTAAAATAGCCAACTTCAAAGACAGGTTTCCTATATACTTTTATTTCTCATATTATATAGAAAGAATAATAATAATAGATATAGCTTTTTTTTAATTTCTGATTAATATGAGGGTATGTACTATTAGGCTATATTGTTCACATATATAAGATAAAGTCTGAATTGTACTTGTGACTTTCACCCAGGAAGTGTGCTATATACCCACACATTGTACACCATAGGTGGGAACTTACCAACCTCCTCCCCCTTCTTGAATTTAATTGAATTTTTCTGTCATATGAGCACATCTTAATAAACTAAAAGTTTCAAATTAGTATTGAGTGGATGTGATGCTTGTTTGTTCATTTTTCTGATACTTTGCTTAGAAGAACATTCTCCAAATCCATCTAAGTTGTAATAAAAGACAAAAAATCTCCTTCTTTTTATGGCTGAATAGCATTCCATGACATACATATACCCCAGTTTATTAATCCATTCATGTGTTGACTGGCACTTGGGTTGTTTCCACATCTTTGTGACTGTGAAATGAGCTGCGATAAACATTCCACTGTAAGCGTCCTTATGATAAAATGACTTTTTTTCTTTGGGGCAAATAACTAGTAAAGAGATTGCAGGATCAAATGAAAGGCCTACTTCTAATTCTTTGAGGACTCTCCATACTTCTTTTCATAAAGGCTATACTAGTTTGCAGTCCCACTAACAGTGCAAGAGTATTCTCTTCTCTCCACACCAAGTCTGCAATCTGTTGCTTTGAGACTATGTAATGTGGGCCATTCTCACTGGGATTAGGTGATATCTCAAAGTGGTTTTGATTTGTATTTCTCTAATAATTGGAGATGATGAGCATTTTTTCATGATTTCTTTAGCCATTTATCTGTCCTCATGAGAAAAGATTTTGTGCATGTCTCCTACCCAGATTTTAATGGAGTTGTTTGCTCTATTTTGGTTCATTTCTTTGAATTCTTTATAGATTCTGGTTATTAGCCTTTTGTCATATTTGTAGCACACGACTATCTTCTCCCACTCTGAAAGTTGTCCCTTTGCTTTGTTGATTGCGTCCTTAGCTGTGCAGAAACTTTTTAACTTGATTGGGTCCCATTTATTTATCTTTGTTGTTGCTGAAGTTGCCTTTGGGGTCTTCTTCATAAATTCTTTAACAAGGCCAGTATCATTAAGAGTTTTTCCCCACACTTTCTTCTAGAGTTTTTATAGTTTTGTGTCTTAGCTCCCAGCACCATTTATTAAATAGGGATTTCCCCCCCACCCCCAGTGTATGCTTTTGCTTGCTTTATTGAACATCAATGGTGATATGATGCTGATTTCATCTCTAGGTTCTCTGTTCTGTTCCAGGGATCTATGTCTCTATTTTTATGCCAGTACTATGATATTTTGATCACTATAGACTTGCAGTATAACCTGAAATCTGGCAAAATGATGATGACTCCAGATTTGTTCTTGTTTTAGAAAATTGTCTTGGCTATTTGGGCTTTTTTCTGGTTCCATACCAAAAAAAGAACCGTTCTTTTCAACCTCTTCAAAGTATGACAATTGAATTAGATCTGTAGATTGCTTTGGGTAGTATAGACATTTTAACAATGTTGATTCTTCCCAGCCATGAATATGGTATGTTCTTCCATCAGTTAACATTTTCTGTTATTTCTTTTGTTTGTGTTTCACAGTTCTCACCGTAGAGATCTTTTGCATCCTTTGTTAAGTAAACTCCAAGGTATTACATTTTCTTTGGAGCTATTGTAAAGAGTATTATATTTTGATTTGATTTGATTTGATTCTCAGCTTTCCTATTGTTGGCATATACTGATTTGTGAGTAATAATCCAAAAACCCAAGACACTGCTATATTTCTTGAACACTTCCAGGAGTCTAGTGGTTGAGTATTTAGGATTTTCTAAGTTTAATATCATATTATCAACAAAGAGCACTTGTTTGATCTCCTTCATTCCCATTTGGAAACTTCTGATATCCTTACCTTGCCTGATTGCATTGGCTAGGACTTCCAGCATTACGTTGAATAGTAGTGCTATAGTGGACATTCTTGTCTGGTTCTAGTTCTAAGCAGAAATGTTTTCAGTTTCTTTCAATTCAGTGTGATATTGGTTGTGAGTTTATTGTAGATGGCTTCTATCACTTTGAGAAATGTCCCATCTATGCCTATTAAGTGTTCTTATCAAAAAAAGATGCTGAATTTTATCAAATGCTTTTTCTGCATCTATTGAGAGGATCATATAGTCTTTGTTTTTACTTTTGTCTATGTGGTGGATTATATTTATAGATTAGCATATGTTGAACCAGCCTTGCATCCCTGGGATGAAGCCCACCTAATTATGATGCATCATTTTTTGGATGTGTAGCTGACTTCTATTTGCTAATATTCTATTGAGTATTTTTGGATTAATATTAATTAATGATATTGATTAACTGAACAATAAGTTTTGTTGTTGTTGTTGTTGGATTCTATCCTGGTTTTGGTATCAGTGTGGTATTTCCTTCATAGAAATGTTGGGGAGAGTTCCTTCCTTCTCAATGTTTTGGAATAGGTTTTGCAATATAGTATGAGCTCTTCTTTGAAGATTTGGTATAATTCTGGTTTGAAACCATCTAGTACAGGGCTTTTTTTTTTTTTTTGGCTGGAAGCCTTTTATTTTTATTCTATTTTATTTTTAGAGACAGAGTCTCACTTTATCATCCTCAGTAGAATGCCATGGCGTCACAGCTCATAGCAATCTCCAACTCCTGGGTGTAGGCAATTATCTTGCCTCAGCTTCCTGAGTAGCAAAGACTACAGGCACCTGCCACAATGCCCAGCTAGGAAGCTTTCTTATTGTTGTTGTGATTTCAGTGCTTGATATTGGTCTGTTCGAGAGTTCTGTTTCTTCCTGGTTATGGCTAGGGAGGTAGTATGATTCCAGAAATTAGTCTATTTCCTTTATGTTTTCAAATTTCTAGACACAGAGTTTTTTGCAGTATTTGTAGTTTTTTATAGCATTTGATTTTTTTATATCTGTGATATCAGTTGTTATATCCCCTCTTTTGTTTCTGATTGAGCTTATTAGATACCTTAGTTTTCTGTTTCTAGTTAATCTACCCAAAGGTTTATTGATTTTGTTTATATTTTCAAAGAACCAACTTTTTCTTACATTAGTCTTCTGAAAGGTATTTTTGTTCTCAATTTCATTTAGTTCTGATATTTTTTGGTTATTTTTCTTCTACTACATTTGAGATTGGATTGTTCTTCCTTTTCTAGTTCCTTGAGATGATTCTAGACATAACATTTTCTGCTTTGTACAAAATTAAATCAACTTGAGCAGAAGAAAGTCACATTACAGTGTACTCCACTTAAAAATGTAATTAATTGTTGACTTGCATTTCTGGGTAGAATGTTGGGTAACGGCAAGGTAATACCTCTGATCCAACAACTTTAAAAATGAGTGAAATGAAAAAGAACTATGTTTAAAGAAATACCTGAAGAAGAAATACTTGAACTAGGTGAGATTATTCACTGACCATTTTCCTTTTTGAGGAAATTTCCTGATTTCAGCAAAGGACCTGGCCTAAGGAGAGGGATGCTACTGAGGGAAGAAGAAGAGCAATAGACAGTCAGGTGACTCTGTAGCAATAATTTAGAAACTAGAGTTTCCCAGACTCAGGGTTATGTTTTCCTATGGGACATTTACTAAGTGTTGAGTAGTGCAAGAACCTGGTAGATGATAAAGGGAAGAGGAGGAAGGTAGTGTAAGATTTCCTGCAATTTTGAGGTAATTGGAAGAAAATGTCTTCCTAGCAAAAAAGACCATTCAACAAATATGTGTTTGCCAGCTTTTTAATCATATTTTCCAACATATCAGTATTGTAAACTTGCAGGAACATACATGTTAGCACTTTTATGAGTGTTTAAATATCAAAATGGGTGGACAGGATTAGGATACCAAACAGAGCTACAAAAATCCTCTAAAATGATAGCAAAAATATTAAAAGGCTATTGAAATACTAAAAACAGAAATAAAAATAAAAAGTGAACCCTTTAAAAAAGTCTTTTAAATAACATGATCAAAAAATTTTAATGCAAAACAAAATATAAATGGCAGTCTATAAATCTGAGGTTGGAGCCACAGCAGAAAATTTGAGAAGCAAATAGTAGCTTTGCACATGCTCAATTTGAAGCTCAAGTACGATGACCAAGAGGACAATTTATGAAAGTAGTTAAATGTATCTGTCAGGAGCCCAGGAGGAATGCCTAAAGTTTACATAGATGATTACTAAAGGCAGTAAAATTAATATTACTAAATAAAATTAACAATAGAAATCATACAGGGTAAGAAAAGTAAAGCACAAGCTTGAGAGCCTAAGTAAGAGGAACTGGGGTAAGGAGGAGATTAAGGGATGAGCTGAAGAAAAAGAACCCTTGCCTGGCTCAAGCAAACCCACAGAAACTAAAAACAGTGTTGCTTCATTGAAATCTGATGAGACAAGAATGTAATAAACTTAGTTACCATTTCTATCCAGCAGTCTGGCGGGGCAGGTTAGTTCAGAGCTTTAAAATGCCCAAAGAACTGCATGAGGGCCCTGGCTAAGGCGAGTTCCCAAGACTAATGGGATTTAAAGATGGAAAGATGTAGTGAAGTGAAGTGACTGAGTGCAGACCACTCCTTCAAGAAAATATTGGCCATGAAGGGATGAAATACATGGCAGAAACCATGGAGAAGGAAAGTTAGAAGGAAGGAATTTAGTTTTGAATTGTTTTACTTAATTTTGTTTTGTTTTTAAATGGGAGATACCACAACACATGTTTATGTACAAAGAAGAGCAGACAATGAGAGGTGGTAGTTTAGGAAAGAAAGTATTCACCAAAGTGGTTATGGCTGGGAAAGAAAGGAGATGATATGAGATCCCAGTGTAGAACACCGCATGAGACGGCAGAACGCAGAAAAGGCAGGAAAAGATCTTCAAGGCAGAAGAGTAATACCACCAAAACAGAGGTTAAAACACTTGTGAGAGCTGAAAGTAGGAATTAACTGAAATAATCTGCATGAGGGGTGGATTCAGTGGAGAGTGAATGCCTCTGGAGGCCATGACCATGCAAAACTGGCAGAAGCACCATGAGCACAGAAGGAACAGGAGGCTCAGGAGAAGACAGACATCTCTGAAAGCCCGGGACGATGAGAGTGTGAGAAGCTGTGGGGATGTCTGTACACGTAAATCATAGAAATTGTTGCATTTCTGCTAACTGTTGCATAATTTATGGTTTAAGTTTGTCATCATTTGGATTTGGGGAGAAGAGAGCTCATATATGGCCATGTCCTGTGAGGTTTGTGTCTAATTATTACACTCCAGGCTGAGCTAGAGTCATGCACCTAGAGATCCAATTGCTTACGAATTGCGTGGCTGACCTTATACATGTATTTCTGTTTGGAAATAATCTTCCAATATTTTGTTGGCTCCTTCCACATATTTGCTTTTCAGTCTTTCAGAAAATACCTCTGACCTTTATATTCATAAAATATCCTCTTCTTTAATTGCTTTCGTGTGCCATTTTTGTCATTATTTGTTTCTGAAATGACTCAGTATTTTGTCTTTCTTTTTATAGCCCCCAGAGAATTCTTTCACTTTTCAACACTAAAACACATAAAAAGCTTCATCATCAAATTACTTCCCCAGCAATAAAAACAGTATTTCCTTTCCCCAACCCTATGAATTTAAATAACAAAGGTTAACTAACTTATAGTCCATCTATCTCTGCTAAGTCATTGCTCGTGGCTGCTTTATTGCTGCAAAGACCTTTTTACTGCATTGTCCTAAGGCAAAGAATTTATGGCTAAGACCACAAAACCAAATGCAACAGAAACAAACAAATGGGACTTATTAAAACTAAAAAGCTCCTGCACAGCAAAAGAAGTAATCAACAAAGTGAACACACAACCTGCAAAATGAGAGAAATTATTTACAAACTATGCATTTGACAGGGGACTGATACCCAAAATTTATAAGGTACTCAAACAACTGAACAACAACAACAACAAAACAAGTAGCCCCATTACAAAGCTGGCATAGGACATGAATAAACATTTATCAAAATAAGTATAAATTTCTGACAAACATGAAAAATGCTGAACATCTACTAATCATCAGAGAAATGCAAATTAAAGCCACAATGTGATATCATTTTATACCAACCAGAATAGCTGTTAGTGAAAAATCAGAAAACAATAGATGTTGACAAGGATGTGGAGAAAGGGGAAAGCTTATACACTGTTGGTGAGAATGTAAATTAGTACAGCCTTTATGGAAAATAGTATGGGGATTTCTTGAAGAATTAAAAAGACAACTACCTTTTGATCCAACAATCCCACTTCTGGGTATCTACCCAAAGGAAAAGAAGCCATTCTATCAAAAAGACGCCTTCACTTGTATTTTATCACAGCAATGTTCACCATAACAAACGTATGGATTCAATCTATGAATGGATGATTGGATAAAGAATATGGGGGCAGTCCCTGTGGCTTAAAGGAGTAGGGTACTGGCCCCATATGCCAGAGGTGGCGGATTCAAGCCAGCCCCAGCCAAAGACCACAAAAAAGAAAAAAAAAAGAATATGGTACAACACACGCACACCCCACAGAACACTATCAGCCAAAGAGAAGAATGAAATCATGTCTTTTGCAGCGACATGGATGAGACTGAAAGCCACTGTCTTAAGTGAAATAACTCAGAAAGAGAAAGTCAAAATATCACCTTTGGCTTACACACAGGGGCTCAGTAATGGATACATAGGGGCATAAAAGGGGAATAATAGACATTGAAGACTTAGAAAAGTGGGAGATGGGAGGGGATGAAAGAGACGAGGAATTATGTAAGAGCTATAATATACACTATTCAGGTGACGGTTCCACAAAAAACCCAGACTTCACAACTGCTGTGCAGTATATCTGTGTAACAAAATTTCACTTGTACCCTCGAAGTCTATAACAATTTTTAAAAAGATGCATCATAAGCATAAACTGTAAAAAAAAAAAAAAACAATCAGCTCTCCTCAATGTCAGGGACAGATTTTCCTTAAATTATGGGATTAATAAAGCTAAATTACAAAGACTCTAGAGTTAGCATTCACATTCATTCCTTACTCTGAACAAAGTAAATACATACATCTAGAAAACTGTTGTGAGAATGTTTCATTTAAATCTCCACTGCAGGCTCGGCGCCTGTGGCTCAATCGGCTAAGGCGCCAGCCACGTACACCTGAGCTGACGGGTTCGAAACCAGCCCGGCCCGCCAAACAGCGACAGCTGCAACCAAAAAATGGCCGGGCTTTGTGGCGGGTGCCTGTGGTCCCAGCTACTTGGGAGGCAGAGGCAGGAGACTCGCTTGAGCCCAGGAACTGGAGGTTGCTGTGAACTGTGATGCCACAGCACTCTATCCAGGGTGACAGCTTGAGGCTCTGTCTCAAAAAATAATAATAAATAAATAAATAAATAAATCTCCACTGCGAGTTTTTCCTTGAAAATAGTAATTACAAAATTAATAAAAGCAAGGACTTTTTTGGTATGTTCATGTGTAGGGGGAGCATTTTTTAGTAGCTTATAAATATTTAGATTAAATCTGCTTGACTTCATGGTTTTTATGGTCCCTGTAAGATCATCTTTATTACCATGAAATGAATGGAGAAGAGCAAAGTACGGTGCAGAGTCCCCTTCCCAGACAGTCCTGCCCTGTGCTGCTTTCATATCCCTGTTGACTGCAGTGCATGGGAGGAAGACAACTGGGCGACCAGGTTGGAGCTTCCAGGTGACGGGATTTGATATTTCATAAGGGGCTGGAGAAAAGAAAAGAGATATCCAAAGTGTGTGTGCGTGTGTGTGTGTGTATGTGTGAGTGTACACATGCGTGTGCATGTGTGTGCACATTTTTGTGTCTTAATGAAGGCACTAGGAAAGGTCAATAGGGATAATGAAGAATCTAGGAAAAAACAGCACCAAATTTAGTGTCTTTGACCTTCCTGATTCTAATTTATCTCTTTCTCTAACTGGAAAATCTTAAGAATTCTTCTAGAAAAGATGTACTCCTCCACAACCTTATTACATCCTGGACTTTCATCTTTAGAACTTGTCTGACTTTATTCCTGTTGTTTCTGGATCCATTCCACGGCTCTTTGTTAGGCCTACATGCCTCTGTTCTTCTCTTGCTGTCTGCTCAGAGGGGCATTTTTTTTCTGTCCAGTGAGAACATTCCAAGTCCAACTTCTTTCCTACTTCCTCCCAGCTGAATCACTCACCCAAAACTCACTCAAGAATTCATTCAGGCAAATCGCCTAAAGATCTGGAATCTTGCCCCACTTCTTATAGCCCCTCAGTCCTCCTTCAGGTAGGAAGATGAGAATGAAAGCACGTCTGTCATCAGGCAGGGAGGGCTTCCTTCACTGCCCTGAGCTGATGCAGGTGAGGGACATGCTCCCTCAAAGCATGTCCTAGGAGAGAGTTACCCCCTCCCCAGATCAACCCTGTCCTCAATTTCCCACCTGAGACCAAACCCAGAGAGCATCCTTCCTCTTTATCCTTTGGGAATGAAGAGTTGGAGGTTGGTGTCAAGTTTCCTGAGGAAAACTGACCAGAGTCATTATTCTCCAGATTGCTTACAGGAAAAAAGTGAAAAAAAAACACCTTGCTTAATGGGCGTAGGA
The DNA here is from genome assembly GCA_963574655.1 of Perodicticus potto. NCBI lineage: Eukaryota > Metazoa > Chordata > Mammalia > Primates > Lorisidae > Perodicticus > Perodicticus potto. Next base: position 2,091 of record CAUYRH010013026.1, on the reverse strand, counting down.
ATCAACGAAAACATCTCTGGGATTCCTGTATCACATCTTTCATTATAATGAGAAATTTACACAAGATCACGGCATTTGCCTGTCTAATCATGGGACCAACTTTGATTTATCAAGTCGCCACTGAGGAAACCACAGGAAAAGGTAAATTTTATAAATGAGTAAAGATATTAATCTAAATATTTTGGTACTAGAGTTCTTAGTAGTGCCTAGAAAGGTTGTGGGCAGATTTTTATAGTGTTTATAAACAAATTTGCATAGCAGAAATCTGATAATCTGATTCTATGATTCCATCGCTCACTGGTCACATCAAGCCAGATGCCCCAGATTAAACCATGAAGTCTGACATTGGTAAGGACATATAGTTATATCTCTAGAATTGTTCATGTTTCACAAACTCTAACATAGGAAAACTAGCTTAAGACACAGATATTTAGCCTGTGCAAGAGAAACCTTTGTGAAATGCAACTGTTACTCTGCTTTCAAATACATAAAACATTATCAATTTTGATGAGATGTTCAACAGAGTGTATTAATCAGGCAGAATTAGAACTACTGTCTGAGAATTATAAATTCAGTGTGTTCCATGTGTTAAATCCAATGTGTTTAAGTCAAATAAAAAGACCTTTCTTATAATTGTGATCATGATCAATGGTCATGTCGAAAACATATTCTTCCACAAGAGGAAGAGTTTTCTCTCTCTTACTGGAGAATGATCACATGTGGGAGAAGTTATTAGGAAGATTTCAATATCAAACAAAGGGAGAGAATCTGAGCTTTAGAAATAATTATTCCCCGCACCTTCCCTGCTGAGGGTAATATTTACTTCTTTGAATAAACGCATAGCCCTCTTCACCTGTCACCGCCTCCCCTCAGTATTCTGCTTTCCGAGATTGGTATTAATCTGCCCTGGGTGGCCTCTATCTGGGTTTCCTTATCCAGGCATTTCCCTTCCTGACAAGAGGCATCCACTTTCCTACCAGGGGCTGCCTCATGTGATTAGTTCACCTGTGCTGAGGTTAGTGCTCTCCTTAAAAAAAAATAAAATAAAATGACAAGAAGTTTAAAATACATAGTTCTACCTCCCAAAATCAAAATAGTTAAAAGTTATATATATAACCTCTTAAAATTCACTATTGTTAAAAAAAGAATATTACCAAAAAAAGATTTATTTTACATTGCTGTAACACTGAGTTTTCTTATCCTACTGATAAATTTATGAGCATTATGAATTTGATAAATGCACATATATTCTTTGTCTATTTTTTCTATTTAAATATATATCCTTGGAAAATAGATTTACATTTTAAAAATAGTATTTATAAATGTATGTATGCTGGGTATAAAGTAAAAATTCACAAGTGACAAATTCTCTCTTTCTCCCTCTCTCTCTCACACACACACACACACACACACACTTCGAGTCATTCACTCCTCTTCTGCTAGGCATTCAGTTGTTCTTTTTGAGACTTTATCCCTTTTTGAGATCCCATTTTGAGATGTTTCAATAAATTCTCAGTATACATCACTCTCTTTTCACTTAAGTGGTAGCATACTATGCATAGTCTTGCATCCAGCTTTTTAAAGTTAAGGTCACCTTACCTTACCTCAGCACACAGAAAACTGTCTCTTTTTCTTTTAAGGATTAAATATTATCAAATTATATGGGCAAATAAGAAATAATTTACCTGTCCCCTACTGTAGCCATCATAGCCTCTATGCCTACACCTACATTTTTGTACAATAGGCAATATTTCGATTTTTATTTCCTTTACTGAAGACATTGTTTCTAACATTTTGCTATAACATATAATGTTGCAGTTTTTAATCTCATATGTATTTTTCCTGTTCTCTTCTATAATGGATTTCTATTAAAATAATAGTTTAGTTGAATGATACACAATAGAAGTTGGCAAAGATGCTGTAAAAACAGAATGCTCAGAAACTGTTAGTGGGAATGTGAACTAATACAACCTGTACAGAAAAAACATGGATATTCCTCATAGAACTAAAAGTAGATCTACCATTCAATCTAGCAATCCCACTACTGGGTGTCTATCCAAAAGAAGAGACGTTATTATATTTTTAAAACTC
>CAUYRH010013024.1:0-81905 GCA_963574655.1 Perodicticus potto | reverse complement strand
TCAGGGTGGTTTTGATTTGCATTTCTCTAATAATTAGGGATGATGAGCATTTTTCATGTTTGTAATCCATATGTCTGTCTTCTTTAGAGAAGGTTCTATTCATCTCTCTTGCCCAGTGACATAAGGGATTGTTGGCTCTTTTTATGTTGATTAATTTGAGTTCTTTGTAGATCTTAGTGATCAAGCTTTTGTCCAATTCAAAATATGCAAATATCCTTTCCCATTGTGTAGGTCATCTATTTGCTTTGGTTGTTGTCTCCTTAGTTGTACAGAAGCTTTTCAGTTTAATTAAGTCCCATTTGTTTATTTTTGTTGTTGTTGCAATTGCCATGGAAGTCTTCCTCATGAAGTCTTTTCCCGGGCTGATAGCTTCAAGTGTTTTCCCCAAACTTTCTTTGTGGATTTTTATTGTTTGTGCCTTAGAGGTAGGTCTTTCATCCATCTCGAATCAATTTTTGTTAGTGGAGAACATTGCAGGTTCAGTTTCAGTCTTTTACATGTGGATATCCAGTTCTCCCAGCACCATTTATTGAATAGGGATTCTTTCCCCCAGTGTATGTTCTTATTTGGTTTATCAAAAATTAGGTGGCTGTAAGATGTTAGTTTCATCTCCTGGTTTTCAATTCCGTTCCAGATGTCTATGTGTCTATTTTTCATGCCATGTTGTTTTGATCACTATGGCCTTATAGTACAGCCTAAAGTCTGGTAGACTGGTGCCCTTGGCTTTGTCTTTATTACTAAGAATTGCCTTGGCTATACAGTTTTTTTTTCTGGTTTCATACAAAACAAAGAATTATTTTTTCCAAGTCTTAAAAGTATGATGTTGTTATTTTAATAGGGATGAGAGATTGGTTTGGATCTCACATAAAAGAAGGGCAACTGCTTTACAGTAACCATGTATCACCTGCTGTTACTGTGATACATAATCATTGAAATGTCTCTGTTTAGGAAGGGTTGAGGCTCATTATTTTTTTCCAAATGTATTATTCTCCATAATTCCATCCTCAAAAGGAAAAATGTCACTGTGACTTGCTGCACCCGCAGTGTGACCTAAGCTTACTAAGCTTGAATGTCATTGGACCATGCTTGACTGTCATTGGACCCTTCGCCTGTCATCCTCTGCACTTCCTGGGCCCTTGTAAATGTTAATTGAATGAGAGAGCAAATCAACTGGTGACAAGGCATGCGTAATTTGGTTGTATCCAAATTTAATCCTGCTCCCATGGTTTCACAACCTACATTGGGAGGTGACAATTTGAGGAGTGCCCTGAATCCTACCAATACTGCAAAGGTGTCTATGAAACATCCATGAGGTGGAAACTATGGATTATTGGATCTGACTAAAATCTGTTAATGGCGATAGTCACATATTTGCCATCAATTGTAACAAAATGACCTGGAGACATTTTAAAAGGCTCCAGGGCTCTGTGAGGTTCTGGGTGACTCCATGGCACAAACATTTCATGGTACGTGTGTGGACTTGGCCTGCCATGGGGGGACGCGCACACATAGGAGAACTGAGAATATTTTAGTGCCACTCCAAAAAATGTGTCTCTTTTTAAAAAATGTTTATGTTTGGCACCAAAAACTTTTTTCCACTAAATTATGGCATAAATTGACATTGACGGGCCTTAGAGGAGATCTGACGGGTCTTAGAGGTTACTTTCAGAGCTCACTCCTCAATTTTATCCCAGTTTAGTGTTGCCATGGGAACATGGCACCAGTACTCTGGCCAAGAAGTTTGTCACCTGGAGCTTCTCTGAGAAAGATGACCCAGCAGGGCTGCCGGTATTCACACATGATGCTTAACTTAAAAAGCTTTCTCTGACTATGCAATGCATTTTAATTATTACTTACTCTGCGGCTCTTTTTCACTTTTTACCATGCTGGTCACATCTCTATTGATTACCTGACTCCCTGATGGACTTATCTGTAGTTGGAAAAATACTGCCATAAAAAAATGAAGAGTGACCCCCAAACTAAAGACCCTAACAGGAAGCCACAGAGACTGCTTGGAAGGTTTAGGAATGTTGTGGTCAGATCCATGACCCAGAGCAAACACATGAGCTCCTGGCCTGGAGGAGGGGGTCTGTCTGGATGCACCACTGGGCTCACAGAGTGGGGAGGAGAAACCGGAGAGGGCTGGGTTCTTTCTCCTTCACTGCAGTGTGTTATAAGCCACCACTTCTAGCTCTGAGTGGAGGCTCGTCAAGCTGGCATCCCAGGAGGAAATCTCTTATCCTTCGAAAAGAAACTCAAATGTCACTGTCAGGGAAACGTTCCTTCACTCTTACAGTGGAAGTCATCCTCCTCTCTTTCCAACCCTTCCAGCACCTAATGTACACCCTGCCTTGTGTGGGTAACACTTTCAAGACTGTGGATTAATTATGCTTCGGGCTACTGCCTTTTCTGACTGTGTCATTCGGACTGTGATGATGTGTTGTTTTTGTATCCCTGTGTTGCCACAGTGCTTTGTACATATTAGGTGCTCGATTAGTATTAGGGACATATACAGAGAGGCCAGAGAAATGCTTTGCCTTACACAGTCATCTCTCAGTAACCATGGTGAATGGGTTCCAGAACCTCCCTTGCAGATACCGAAATGCAGAGACGTTCAAGGTCCCTTAATGGCCCAGTATTTGCATATAAGCCATGCACATCCTCCGTTCACTTTAAATAATCTATAGATTACTTATAACACCAAATACAATGGAAAAGGTGTGTATATAGTCATGGATTTTTTTTTTAATTTTCATTTTTTGGTCACAGACTCTCTGTTGCCATGTTTAGAGTGGAGTGGTGAAATCATAGCTCACAGCAACCTCTAACTCCTAAGCTCGAGTGATCCTCTCACCTCAGTCTCCCAGGTAGTGGAACTACAGGAGCAACCCATGATACCTAATTTTCTATTTTTAGTAGAGACAGGGTCTTGCGCTTTCTCAAGATCATGTGATCCTCCTACCTCAGCTTCCCAGAGTGCTAGGATTACAGATGTGAGTCACCATACCTGGCCCATATTGTTTTTTATTTGCATTATATTTATCATCAACATATTGTTATTTTTATTGGTGTTTAATATTTTTGAATCAAGGTTGTTTGAATCCATGGATGCAAAAAATCATGGATATGGAGGGCCTACTGTACTTCCAAGTTGAAAATTATTTACCTTTGAGAAAGTGTCACTAAAATTCTTTAGAAGACTCACTTATCCAGCACTGGAATTTCCACACGTCTTACCTTCCACCTGCCCATCTCTTTTCATCCATCCACCCTTGCATCCATCTACCTTTCTCTTCTTCCATTCATCTGCCCATCCTTCCATCCATCCATTCTTGTATCCATCCATCTTTCTTCCATCTCTCCTTCATTCTTCCATTCTTCCATCCATCCATCCTTCCTTCCATCCATCCATCCATCCATGCTTCCATCCTTCCTTCCATTCATCCTTCCTTCCTTCCATCCATCCATCCTTCCATCCATCCATCCATCCATCCATCCTTCCATCCATCCATCCATCCATCCTTCCATCCATCCATCCATCCATCCATCCATCCATCCATCCTTCCTTCCTTCCTTCCATCCATCCATCCATTCTTCCTTCCTTTCATCCATCCATCCATCCATCCATCCATCAGTTCACGCATCCATCCCTTCCTCCTCTGTCCATCCTACACTCACAAAACTGAGATCTGCTGTGGGCCAGGTGCTGTGTGTGACACTGGAGTTGAGTCCTATCTCACCCCAAACCCCATCCATGCAACCTCTCAATGTAATTGAGAAGCCAACTGCAAGGAACATCTGGTTATCACAGTGACTTTGTATTGAGTCTTGACTGTTCAGTAGGATTTTCCAGGAAAGAGAAGGGTGGGCATCCTGGCAGAGGGTACAGCGTAGGTAAACACCAGGAGGTCTGAATGGGAAAGGCAGTGCTGCTGAGTGGTGGACAGCAAAGGCCCCTGAGGACCATGCACAGATAGAGGAGGTCTTGGAACCAGGCCCTGGAGATGACCTCTAAACACTTGAGTCAGAGTAATGATCTCTGTTTTAGGATCCAACTCAGGGATTGTGGCTGGAGTGTGGGGGTGAAAGAAGGGCCAGCGGGCAAGATGCTGTAGGCAGGAAGCAGGTGTCTGCAAAGGACTCAAACCCTTCCTGGCCCTCCACGGACAGAAGTACTTCTACTTTTTCATCGATAGCAAGAGGGCTGGGCTTCCCCTTGGGCTTGGATGGGGCAGGGTAGACTTGGCGGACCAACTGATCTCAAAGTGAGATCCTGAACTGTACTCCCACTGCCCAGGTTTCTGGATGCAGGTGGCAATGGGCGGGCTACAGGGACACACACTGTTTGCATGGTATGTGGGTTGGGAGGCTGGGAAGCTCAGAGTATGGGCCCCAAGATTTAAAATCATGTGGAAAAGCCCTGAGTTTCAGAGGCCAGGAGGACAGCAGAGAGCCCTGCAAACATGACAGTGACCTCTAATAACAGGTCAGCAATTTGATGGACAGTAAGCAAAGTGAGAATTGGAAGCAGAGTACTGGGATCACAGGTCTTTGATTCATCTGGAAGGCCTTTCTGGACGCTGGATGTTCCTCCTCAGATAAGGAGGGTCAGTCACTACTGCCCAGCCTCTGAGAGGCAGTGACCTTGAAGAGTGATAGTGGCTTCTACTTGATACAGTTCACCATTAGCAACAACCTAATATTCCTATTGACTCCATGAGATAGGTACTATTCCTATCCTCATTTTATAGATGAGGAAACTGAGGCACAGAGAGGCCAAGTACCTTGTCCAAGGTGATACAGCTCATCGGTGGCAGAGCTGGGATTCAAACCCTGGAGTCTGGTCTAGAGTTCATGCTCTTAACCTCTACCCTAAAGCTCCTCTCACTGCAGTTTATAGTACTAAGTACTAACTAAGTACTATAGTTTAAGGTACTAAGGACTAAGTACTAACTAAGTTTTAAGGTACTAAGGACTAAGGTGCTGTCTGCACAGGATGGCATGGGGCTGGACTATTTATCCTGTTTTTATTTTTGCACCTAGGATGAGACCAGTCAGCATGGGCCCAGGGGACAAATTCGTTCACCCATCCACGCACTCAGCCACTCACCCACCTGTCCCTCGTCCCTTCCTTTCTTCCTTCTCTCTTTCCTCTCTCCCTCCCTCTCTCCCCCTGTCCCTCCCTCCTTTTCTTCCTCCTTTGAAAACTACTTAGTATGCCTTCCCTGCCCATCAGGCATCTAGAGTGCACCGAGAACATAGTTAGGGGCCCAGGGATGACCTGGCCCCTGGCCCCAGCAGGACAAAGTACAGAGCTCACCTCCTGCGAGTAGGCCCCAAGTTAACATGTCTGATCAGACTCCAGACTACAACTCAAAGCACAGAAAAACCACCTAAAACCTCAGGATGGGAGCAAGTTGGAGAACTAGGACTGGTCTTTTTCTAAGCCCATACCTGCCAAGCTAGACAGATAGACAGACAGAGGCTGCGACAGCGAACAGATGCAATTATGGGCTGAGCCACAACCCACCCTGCACGCTTCCGGAAACACAGCGAGATCTGGGGCGTCAATTATTTAAACCCTAATTAACATAGCTCTGCATGTCTTTTTTGGGGGCGCACTCAGAACACACGGCATTGTTATCGTGGAAGAAAAGAGAGAATGAAATATTGATGGGGTCGGCTTTGTTCTCAGCTCAGCAAGAGCGGGCTGGTTGTAGGAAGCAGATTCCCGCCGTTGCTGCAGCTTTAATTAGGAAGGTCGGTGGCTTCTCCGGCGTCTTGGATTCCTTTAATTTCCACAGAGGGAAGCGGCTTCTGAATTTTATTGAACACAGTTGAATTTTTATTTTCAAAAATCAAAACAGAAACAGTTCTTGGCATCTGTTATGAGCGCTGGGTGTTATTTGCTCTTTAGAGATAAAGTTGTTTTTATACGTGGAGAGAGAGCCAGGGAAAAACGGGCAGGAGATTTGTCCTGGGAAAGATACTCAACTGGGAGACGGTAGTCAGCAGAAAAATAAACCTCCGCTCGCTGGACCCAGCTCGGCCTGGGCTCCTGGCACTCTGGCTGGCCCAAGAAATCCATCTGACAATAAGCATTTGGGCCTGAGGTTGAGGCGGTTAACTCTTGGGGCACCAGAGTCTGACCCAGCTCCAGAAGTTTCTGGGGCAGGAAATGATGTCGGGAGAAGTTGCTGAAGCCCTAGGGACGGAGGGAAGGCCAGGCCGGGTCCCTGGGCGGAAAGGGAACCCGAGAAGCAGGATCCTGGTGGTACGCTCAAGGGTCAGAGTGGTCTCTGATCACCCAAGGCCAGGTCCAAGTGGGGTGAGAAAGGACTCAGGTTTAAGCAGTGTCCACTTCTTTTTCCCCTCTGGATAGTTTGGCTGATGGTTCATTCATGTAGCATGTTCCACACGTGTTCTAGAAGTAAGGCACCTAACAGGCACTGGGGCAAGAGAGCGACAGAGCCAGCTGCCGCCTGACCAGGGAGACCCACAGGACCAGCCCTGTGTGACTCGGGCTGGGGCAGGGGGGTGGGGGTGGGGATCTCTCCTGGGTGTTTACTGGAAGAGCCCAGAGGAAAGGCAGCTGGCGGGAGGAGGTTTCAGTCACTTAACAAGTGACATTTGAGCTGGCTCTTGCAGGAAGGACAGGGATTTTCCAGGCAGAGACGGAAAAGGAGGACGTTCCAGGCAGTGGGCATGGCCTTTGCAGAGGCATGGAGGTGTGAGCAGCAGGTCAGCAGAGGAAGCAGATGGGCATGAGGTGGGCTCTGGGGAGGTCTTCAGGGGCTGACCTCAGGGGTGGAAAGCTGATGGACCAGGAAGGAACCCAGCCTGGAGCTGGGGCAGCTCTGTCTGACCTTAGTGTGGGCAAGGTGGCTGCATGGTACCTGCCCACCCATTTAACCCTGGCCGGCCCCTGCAGGGCACTCTGGAATCCTCACTCCAGTGAGACGTGTGAGTTGGGGCAGGGTGATTATAGTGGGAACATGGAATGAGGTCCTTTCTTTAGCTCAGTTGTGATTGAGCGAGGCTGGAGTGTTCAGTGTACAGAGCGAAACGCTGGAGGTGCTGTCCGAGCTCCATGCACAAGCCCCGCATCCTTTTCCCGTCTTGCTATGCATGGGATCCTGGTTCTGGATGTGGCATCTGTGCGGTTTTTGTCAGCAAAGTAGACAGGGCAGCTGGAACAAGCTTTGCTTCAATGCAACAAAAGCTGGAAGTGCCTGGGGCACCTGGGCATCCCTCGGAGCAGGCCGACGGGCAGGGGCATCAGAACATCACCTCCCTTGGCCCTGAGTGGGGTGACTCTGATGTGTGACCCATGCAGTCTCCGGCCTCTGGCACGACTTTGTGTGATATGCACCCTCTCTGGGTTTCCTTCTCATCCTCGGTCCACTCCCTTACTCTCTATAAATTCTTCCTAAAAATATGTCCTAGTAAATCACTTTCACCTGACTCTGAGTCTCAGGGTGGGTCTCGGGGAACCTCACCTAAACATTCACTATGTGCCAGGTGTTGTTTTAGGCCCTGAAGTCACAATGTTAATTAAGTAAGTCACATATACGCCACACACATATACATATATATACACGCACCCCACCAAGCAGGGGCCAACAATAATCTAGGTTCTGGGGATGTGCAACAGAGAACAAAACTGTCCAGACCCCGCCCTTGGGGAGCTGACCCCCTCCTGGGGGAGACAGACAGTGCAAACACTAACTAAATCAGGTGGTCAAAACAAGGTAGTCACCTAGGGAGATGGGGCAGGTAGAAGCCATGAAAATAAGTGGGGTAAGAAAGTTCCAGGGAGCAGCAACAGCAAGTGCAAAGGCCCTGGGGCAGGTTACACTTGTAATGTTTAAAGGAATATCAAAGAGACCAGTGTATCAAGGGGTGAGTTTATACAAGGCAGAATAAGGGTCAGGGAGGTACGGAGTACAGGTCACACAGGGCCCTGACGTTTCACTGCACGCACACTGGCTTCTATTCTCTGGGGACCAGCAGAAGGTTCTGTATCTCCACCTCCTGCAGAGCTGTGTCAACCCCATTCAGATGCCTAGGAGGGAGGTGACCTCAGTAGGTCACAGGGACGCCTTGCTCAAAGTGGCCTTGTGGAAAACCACGCTCTTTAGGCAGAGATCGGCTGCTCTCTAAGAGGCTTTTTGCACCAACCGCCACCAGAACACATTCCTCTGTATCTTTTACAGACATATGCACACGGATGTTAACAGGATCACAGGACCCATGTTTACTGAAGCTGCGGCTTTTTTTATTCTCACTCATTTATTTAACAACTGTTCTGTGCACTCGTAGAGCCAGGTGCTACTGTGGGCCTGGGCATACCCTGGAGAGCAGGGCAGACCGGGTCCCTACCGGAATAGATTTCATCTTCCAGTGGGGGAGATGGCCGATAAACCCATGATCCAAAAAACATGTAAAATATATTTCAGGCAATGCCAAGTCCCATGTAGAAAAATAAAACTGGCTGGAGCCACAGTTCTTACCTGGGAAGATTTTGCCCCCAACTTCCCAGGGCACATTTGACCATGCCTGGAGACATTTTTGATCTGTAATAACCTTTGGTAGGTAAGTGCTGTGGTGGGTAGAGGTTAGAGACGCTCCTGAGAACCCTGCAATGCACAGGACAGGGGTCCCCAGCAAAGAATTATTCAGCACCAAATATCAATAGTGCCGAGGCTGAAAAGCCCTGGTTAGAGGTAAGAGAGAGGAGAAAGAGATTGCTTCCAGATGCTCAGGGAGGGTCCTTCTGGGGAGGTATCATTTCAGCCGAAACATGAGTAAAAGTGGAGACTCAATGGCAGGGGAACAGTATTCCGAGGAGAGGGAACAGCCAGTGCAAAGCCTCTGAGATGGTGAAGTACTTGATGTGTTCAAGAAATATTTGCAGACACAGCTCGTCTTTTTTAAAGACTTGTGGATTAGATGCCTCGAGGATCATATGTGTCACCCTGGAATAATTTCTCAACATTTTTTTCCCTTAAAAGGAGAGTATTTTGCTCTCAGCAGAAGGATTGCGGGGGAGTTTACACCCTACACCTGCCTCTAAATTAGGCATCACAGTGGGAAAAAGACTTCCCTCTGCAAACCCTTAGACTTGGATCTGCAGCCTCTTCTTCAGGAACAGGAGACCGGGCATAAGGAGGGTACATTCTCCTGCTCCCACCTGCAAAACTGGGGCAGGATATTTGCAAACGTTTCATGTCCGTGATCTATATACATTTTCACCTCCCGATAACCTAGAAAAGTTAACGTGAGTGGTGGTATTGCCCCAACCCTCCATGTTATAGACAAAACTGAACCTCAAGGAAAGGCAGGGCTTGTCCAAGGTTTCACAGATGCTAGCGCAGGGCATCGGGTGGGCGTCCTGACTTTGGAGCCCCCACCCTTGTTTGTCCCTGTTCCCCAGCCACAGAGGCCGACAACCCATCTCTGATTTTATAAACAAAGCTCAGCTCTGGGATTTTCTTTCTCCCAGGCCCACACCCTCTTTGCCGTGACATTTCTTCTTCCCACCTCGAGCCTGCCTCCCAGGGCTCAGCCTCGCTGGAGGTTTTGATTAAAAATGCACCTTCTAATCTCATCAGAGGCCAGAAACATGCATATATGCAAATCAACATCTGCTCTTCTACTCAGGGAAGGAGCTTCCCCAAGTGCTCCGGGAAAAGAGGCCCAGCCCAGTGAACTCTGAAGGGAAGACTCCAGAACATCCAAAAGTCACTTCAAAATCCCAGGGTCCCTGATGAAACTTCACTCTTAATGTAATTGGAGGTTCTACTTGAAGGAGCAATAATGGAGCAGTCCCAGCACGGCCTGCCCTGGGCCGAGGCTCTGTGCTGATCGAACCTCCTCTGTGTTACAGGAGATGTGACCTGGGCTGTGGTCTGGGGGAGCCCACCCCACTGGCCAACAAGGGAAAGAGAAGCTGGCGGTCACTTCTTCACTTTAATGGGGTGTCTTCTTTGCCAAGCTAAAGGCACAGAACCCTGTTTGGGGAGAATTACTGTATGAGGAAGGGCCCACATGCCAGCTGCTATAACAAGTAAAGTTCAGAGCCTCTGCAGTGTAAGACAATGGAGTTCCGTCTCTCTCACTCCTGTCTGCAGTGGGGGCAGGGAGTAGGGATGAGAATAATCCTGGGCTCCGTGCAAGCATCCACTGCAGGCTCCTTACATCACGTGGCCCTGCTCTCTCTCAGAGGGTCTTCTCCAGGGCTGAAAGTGACATACATCATTTAATGCCCACATTCCAATGGCTAGAAATTAGTGACAAGGTCTCACCTAACTGCAAGTGAGGCTGGGAAATGCAATCTAGTGGTGTGCCCAAAGAGGAACAGGACAACCTGGAAAAGTGCTCAGGAGTGGTCTCTGTCCCAGCTGCCCTCACAAGACAATTGTAGAAGTAAAAGGGTTTTAAGAGTACGGATTGGTTTAGATTCTTTGGATGTAAGCAACCGAAACAGACTAGCATCAGGAAATTTATTGGCAGGATGTCAAGGAATCACCAGCATGGATACGGCAGAGAGGTTCTGGGCACTGAGGGAGCAGCAACCACAGGCATGGTGTCACAGGAGGAACGGCCTGGTCACAAGGCAGACCACAGCGGTGGTGAGGTGTTGTCATCCATGTATCTTTGGTTCTGCGGACAAAGTCCCCATGAATGTGCTTGGTGGATCACACCTGGATCACTAGCCTGGCCCCTGGCTGCAGAATGGAGGGAAGAGGACTGACCTTGTCCAGTTAGCTTCCATGGTAACACCTGAACTTGTCATTCCACCCAAACTACCCCTCTGAGGCAGAGAGGTAATTCTCCAAAAGGAAATCAGGATGCTGGTTTCAGGAGACTGGGTGCTGGGACCCAATAAGGGCTGTTAATGAGATCAGAGCTCTTCCTTTATGGGTGGTCTGGTGGGGACCAGAGAGGGGCAATCAGAGGAGAGACAGAACTGTAGTCCTAATCTTTTGATGGTTGTACTAGCAACCTGTTCTCTGGTGGCATACGAAATCTGGTGCCATTTTCTTTTTCGTAGCCTTTGAGGCCTAGGTTGTCTTTTCTGATGCTTCTGCCTTCTCAGGGTCTGCAGTCACCTTGATCCTCTGTAAAGGAGACATGTCTATTGGACATTTGATTTGCAGAGGTGGCCATGTGGCAGGGCTACAGGGGTATAAGAACGGCATGAAAGCAAAAGTCATCCGTGGAAAAATAGCAGAGAAGGACCATAGAATTGGCATTTGGATAAGTGCTTAACATCCGTGCCTCTAGGCTCCCCAACACTCTTTGTGAAATATATTTTTTTGAAAATGTATTTGTGTTTGATTATATTCCAAATGTGGGGTGAGCATGTGTTGTTTTGTCTGCCCAGCAGTCACATGCCCTTTTGTTGGAAAAAGCACCCCAATTTCCTTTAGGGAATTGGCCTTCCTCCATTTTCAGACCATGAAGTTACATGGGACTGACTCATTCCCCTAGCCCTAGCAGGAACATGTGATGCAACCCTGCTCAATCACGACTGCAGTGATTGGCTCAAGAGTGAGCACGTGACCCAATCTGGGCCAATCAAATGCAATTCTGGGACTTTGGCAAAAGCAATGGAGACAGAGGTGATCTCCTGTAGGTAAGGAGATAGGAGATAGGAGGTCCATCTGGAATTGCTGGTGGCCGTCATTCCTGCCATAGGTTGAAATCACACTGAGGAAGCAAATATAAAAATGGAGACACAGATTCCTGTTGATATCACCTAGTGCTTGGGCCATCAGCACCTTATTTCTGAGCATTTTGGCCCCATGACCTCATACATTCCCTTTTTTCTTAAACTGGTTTGAGTCAGGGTTTTCTTTATTTGCAAATTATAAATGAAGAGAATTCTTCATAATATAAAATATTACCGATGGTAGGCTCAGGTGGTAGAATTAAAGATAAAACTTTCTTCTTTCATTTTACTTCTCTGAGTATTATACAATGAACTTGGATTACTTTTGTTATTAAAAAAAATGTTGACATAAAAAAAATGCTTTCTGTTTCGCCCATGCACAGAGACCAACTTTTCCCTCTGGGGAGCCAAGAAATGCCCAGCAAGAATAGAAGAGGAGGAGGAGACCACCTCCCCACTAAGGCCATTTGTGTGTCAGTGTGATAACTTCTTGTATTAGTTATCCTGTTTCATCCTCACAAAGGCCAAAACAAGCAGGTCCTCTTTACAGCCCTCTATTCTCAGACAAGACTCCAGGAGCTGATCTCTACGTCAAGGTCACACCATCAGTGATTTGCAAGGTGGGGATTCAGTTCAAGATTTTCCCGATGCCAAAACTCTATTTTTACTGTTCAGCATTCCAGCAGGTGAATGAGGCTCAATCCTAACCAGCCATCCTAGGAGGGCTGGTCACTATTAGAGTGAGTCTTCAGACTACAGAGGCCCTTAGACCATGTCAAGGGGGTGAGGGTGGGATAGGAACAGAGGGAAGAACAAGGGTCAGTGAGATTTGTCTGAGCTGGTTCAGAAAAATTAATTCAATGACTATTGTATTGTTTAAAAGTAGGTGTGTGCGTTTATGCACATGTGTTTCTGTATATGTGCGTACATCAATGTCTACGTCCTCATTCCGTTTCGGTCTTTACAACTCCTATTGTTGGGGTGAACCACATGAAATTGACGATATTAGACCATTTTGATCTGTAAAAATGGTTCTTTCAAATGGTTCAACCCTAAACCTCCATCCATACCTATATCTATATCCAAACCCACATCTTTCTATGTCTATATCCTTTTTTTTGAGCAGGGTTGCATCACATGTTCCTCGGTTCACAAAAGAACCAAGATTTCTCTAAATCTGAATCCCCCAACATCACCCGCTCTGGGATAACCTGAGATGGAGAAGAAGCAAGGCCTGGAGGATCCCAGGGCTAAGGAGGCCCACGAAGAGCGGCCCAGCATCTGCAGCTCTCTTGCTCAGAGAAACCAGCTGCCCGCCGCTCCCTCTGCTGACCAGGGAAGGCCCTGATGTGAGGAGACAGCAATGGACCGCTTGACACTGACTTGCTACTGATGGGAGAGAAAGAGGCAGCTTACAAGGCCAGCCCCAGGCCAGCATCCCGGGGTGAGGGGGGAGGCTGCGAGGCAGAGCCTGGGCAGAGGGAGGGAGGAAGTTCCACTTTAGGCCCTTCTCTGGGCCTATCCAGCTTCTTTCTGCCTTCCACATCTACAAGGGGTGCTCGACACGACGGGCTCACCCTCCCCAGCCCTGCCTGCTTGGCTGGACTGAACCAGGCTCTTTACAAGCTCTGGGAACATGGCCCCAGGCGCCCCTTCCTCAGGCCCTGAGGCCTCTGGCTGCCCAGCTCGGGTCCCCAGCCGCCTACTCTGGCTGCGGGGCTGTTTGTGGAGCCATCCCAGGCAGCCCTGAGCTTCTGTCTTTCTATTTAGACAAACAAACAAAAGCCGGTTCGGTTACCATGGGCGGGCTGTGAGGCATCCAACATAAACCAGGGCCGCCCGCCTGGCGTCTCCAAATGCCCTGGGTTCGGTTCAGGCGGTCCCAGGACATTTGTCTTGTTTCTGCTCTGGCCTTGTTACCCAGCTCTCCACGGCTCCTGAGAGGCTGTGTGAAATGAGCCCTGGCAACTTCTAGGCTGCAAAAGAAGGCTGGAACCCTAGAGTCCTTGGTCGTAGGCAAGGCTGAAGCCGACTTGGACCCCTGAAGCCCTACAGCATCCTGCTTCAGTGGGACTTGGGGATGGCTGGTTCAATACCCATTTATCAGATGGGAAAATTGAGGCCAGAGAGAAGGGACTTTCAGGGTTACATAGTGCATTTGGTACAAAACCTTTAAAAGCCATAGCCAGAGTCAGGAACTACCTAATAGGATTTGAGGAGCAATTCCTAAAGGAATTTTCCCTCTGTGGAGCTTTTCCCTAAGGTCCTGAATTTCTACCGTGAAAGCTCTGTTTCTTGAGACCAGATGTGCCAGTAAAAATCTCCTTGATGCTGTGTTAAGGAAAAAGAGCAAGGTATGTACAACTGTCTGAAAGTATTCAGTCTCTTACAACTATGTGTGTGTGTGTGTGTGTGTGAGTGTATAATTTAAAAAATCACACACACACACACACACACACACACACACACACACACACATGCTTGGACGTACATATCTGGCGGATCCAAGAAACTCCTGGCAAAGGTTGCCTCTGGGGAAAACAGCAGGATATTCACAATTGTAGGAAGGCTTCCTTTTCCTTTGTGTGCACTTCTGTATAATTTTTACTAGGTGCATTTTTACTTTGCAGTAATCAAACTAAAGGCAGACACTCACATAGCCCTTCCCTTGAGCAGGTTCTGTTCCTAATGCTTTATATTCACTCATTTTATCCTTACAACAGTCCTACCAAGGAGTATATTATTATTATTATCTCCATTTCACTGAGGTGTTAAGATATTAAGCAACTCGCTTAAGGCCACACAAGCCAGTGTGTGTTCGTTAGAATTTGAACCCTGAAAGCCCAGATATGTAGCCTCTATATTATTTGCTACTCTGTAAAAAACTACTTGACAAATAAATTAAGGAATGAAAAAGTGTGTTGTGGAGAGGAACAGGGAACAGCTGTGAAAATGGGTCAGCCTCTGCTGGGCTGCAAAGCCATGGGCAATGAGAGTCAGTTGGAGTTGCTTGAGTGTCTCTGGGAGGAGAGAATAGGGCAGAGCAGGAAGGGATGATGGGGGTGGGTGGCTCTGGAGCCGTGGGCACTTTGGAGGGTGGAGGAGAAAAGGGACATATCCTCCAGGTCTAAGCCTGCCGAAATTCTGCTCATCCCCCACCATCTGAACAGTAACAGAGGATGGGCAGGAGCCAGGACCCCGCCCCAGATTAAGGAAGATGCTGCATTTCAGGACTTGCCCTTTCAGAGAGTGTCAAGGGAGGGTCTTGGTTCCAGAGCTGCCCCCTCCAATTTCTGACTATGGGATAAGAACCAAGCAATAGAGTTGACCATTGAGCAAATAGAGTTTGAAGGTCTCAGGTCCACTCACGGGGGGGATTTTCTCCCACCTCCGCCACCTCAGAGACAGTAAGACTCTCCTCAGCCTACTCGACGTGAAGATGAGGAGGAGGAAGACTTTTGTGATGATCCACTTCCACTTAACAGTGAATATGTTTTCTCTTCCTTACAATCTTCTTAAAATAACATTGCTATTCTCTAGCTTACTTGGTTGTAAGAATACAGAATGTAGCACATATAACCTATACAATACGTGTTCATCAACTGTTTATATAATTGGTAAGGGCCATAGTAGGCTATCCATGGTTAAGTTTTTGGGGTGTCAGAACTTATATGTAAATTTTCAACAGTGCAGGGGGTTGATCCCCCCTCACTTCCGAGTTATGGAAGGGTCATTTATAAATAAGCAAATGAATACGTAGTCACCATAATGATAAACGTGTGACAGATTAAAGGTGGCCACCGATTCTTTTATACCCTCCATGGCAGGGTAAGTTCTGTGTTTCCTCTTCTTAAACCTGGGTGACCTCTGACTATCCTGATGAATAGACTATGGTAGAAGTGCATTGTGCTGATTTCCAGGACCAGGCTTCAGAGACCAGAAGCTTCTATTTCCTACCTCTTGGAACACTCATCCTTGAGTTTACATGAGCCACCACCATGTTAAAATCCCAGCTACCCTGCTGGAAAGACCAGATGGAGAGGGGGAGGACCCCAGAGGATCCCAGTCTCCCTATTATTCGTGCCACAGAACCAAGAATGTGCATGAAGGTGTCCTGGTGCCTCCACACCAGCCCAGTCACTAGCTGACACACCAGTGACCCCAGTCTACATCACTCAGAGTGAAAGAACTGTCCAGCCCACCCTTACCCAAATGCCCAACTAATGTAGCCACCGCTGCCTCAAGGAGGGGAATACTGCCAGCAACCCCAAGCCCTGAGTGCCCCCAGACTGTCACCACCCCTTCCCTGCCCCCAGAGATAGTCACTATCCGGGCTTTCTCATAATGTTTATTTTGTCTCCTCTAAAAGTTATTTTATCATTCATGTACATGTATATAAGTGAGTATATGTATGTAGATGTATATAAATATGGTGTATGGTTCGAATTTACCCCTTTGGGCCCTTTACACAAATGGAATCATGCAGAATGTGTTCTTTTGTGCATTGCTTCATTTATTCAGCGTCGCGTTTGTGAGTCATCCACGTTGTTGAACGGGTCAGTATGTTGATCATTTTCATGGCTCTGAAGTACTTCTCTGTATTGCCCCCAACCTCTGAGCTGTTCAAGGGTCATGTCGAAGAATAAATACATGGAAATAATAATACAACAGATTAAAGATGCTCACAGATTCTTTGCCAGCCTCCCGTGGAGAGGTGAGTTCCATCCTTCCTCTTCCTGGCCTTGGTTGATCGGTGACACCTGGATGACAAGGTATTGATCAGCTCTATTGCTGATGTTGTTTCCAAAGCTGATATCTTTGGTATAACACCACCATGTCTGAATATAGGCTCACAATTCTCACTATGTGTCGACATGTGGAATTTCTGGAATTTCTGGGTATGGGCTGTGCATATCTTCAGCTCTTCCAATAATGTCTCGCAACCTCCTTCAGGCCCACCAGAAGTGCCTGAGCTTTTGATATGAATTGTACCTCATCGCAGATTTAATTTGCATCCCTCTGATGACTAATGAGGTCAGTCTCCACTTTATATGTCTATTAGCCATTTGGATTGTTCCCTTTTGTGAAATGCCTGTTTAAAATATCTCCCTATTTCTCTACTGACTTTCTAGGATTTAAACATTTTAATTCATTTCTAACCTTTAAATATTGAGAGATTCTGTACCAAAACACAGATTTCTGGCTTCAGCCAAGAAAATAGATTCTGACCACCCTAGTTTGGAGTTCCTGTGTGGTGAGGATCGGATGGGGCTGAGTAGCACAGCATCCCTTTAGTGAGGGTCTGGGTCACCAGGGTCCCATGGTGCCTGCTGACAGGCTTATGTCATTCCATCCTATGCCACACCCTCCAGGCATTTGGATTTGGGACCTCTGACGAATTGTCTCAGAGCTGGATTGACTATCCCATTTCTATATCCACTCGCTTTTCACCCAACCTGCTGTGGTGGATTAATTACAGAAATGGCCCCATGTTTGTTCATGCCTCTTGTATTTCTGTCCTTTGGTAGTGCCCTCGGGTGACTTGCTGTGGCCAATGGAACAGCAGCAACACGAGCAGACTTGTGAGCATTGAAGCTTGCCCTCTTGCAGCTCTCAACACCCTAAGACCAGGGCTAGCCTGCTGGAGAATGAGCAGCCACACACCCGTGGAGAGGAGCCAAAGTAACCCCAGACATCCCGCTGAGACCATCATCAACCCATCTGCAGTCAACGAGTGGATCGGCTGGGCCATGAACAAGCCCGGTCAAGATGAACCCAAACCGGCCTAGACTAGCAGAAACATTCGGCTAAGTTTAGCCCAAATTACTGTCCCACAGAGTTGTGCAATAATAAAAGAGCGCTTTTAAAGCTACTAAGTTTTGGAATGTTTTGCTATACAGCCAATCTAATTGATTTTCCATTTACCCAAAAATGTCAGGGAGAAATGAAGATGGTTGAAACCAGCGTCCACATCCACCTCCAGTTGGGGAAATAGCTGATCTCAGGCCCTGGGTCCTCCTTCTCTGAGTGGCTGGAGGGCTGACTTGCGTTGCCCACTTTCCCAAGCCCAACTCCCAATCTCATTTACTCCCCATCCCCACCCCATATCGTCACCTGCCTGGTTTATTGTGACTTCACCATCCTACAGAAAGCCCAGGAAATAACCCAGTGTAATTGGTTAATATTTTCTCACCTTAATTAAAAGTCCAAATGGGAATATTGGCAGCTTAGGCCTTCATTTGAAAAACGAGTCATATTCCCATTAATAGGAACGTCTAATTAAGACATCCGTTAAAAGTCCGTAACATTAAGTTAATGGGGGAAAGCCAGAAGGAATTAAATTAGATTTTATTTCTGTAAAATGAATATTAGCAACTTAAAAAAAAAAAGGGTCTAATGCTGATTGTTATTCATAAAATGTTCTCTGAGCATTAGAATGGGAGTCTCGTTTAGACAGCCTTAGAGATTGGGCTACACTCTAGCAAGACATAGAAAGCCGATACAAGTTCTGAGCTAAGAAGATGGAATTCTTGGCTTCCCATCCTAGTGGTTCTAACTAAAGAAGCTCCAGTCTGGGGACCTGGAGATCCCTATTCTTGCTGAGGGTCTTTGGCCAAGCCACTTACCTTCTCTGCATTTAGCTTACTCTTTGTCAAATAAGGATAGCAGTTCTGATCTTGACCTCATATTTCATAGGTGTGTCTTGATGCCACAAGATTTAAGATGAAGACTTTCAAGGAGATGAACATGGTCCAAAGGGAAGGAAGAGGAGGAGGAAGGAGTCCTGATTGGAGCCATGTAATATGTAACAGGCTTCCAGAGGGATTCCTCTAGAATGCAGTGGGCACTCAATTAATAGCAACTGTTGTCTTTTGTAGCAACAGTTTAGGTTTTGTGAAAAAAAATTGTAATAACTTTACTTTTTTGGTAAAATAAAAAGATACAGGGTCACTTAAAAAATATAACCAATTAGAAAAAGTAAAAATGAAAGGCAAAACAAAAATCACTCTAAATAATGATTGTTTACATCAGGGTACCCACCTCCTGCGTATTCACTGATGGAAGGGTAGATAGACCAATAGAAAGAAGGAATGATTAATCAGAGCAGAAACAAGATATAAAGATGGGCTCCTACAATGTATGACACCTTGAATAAAAGCTATTGAATACGTTTAGCTGGAATTTAATGGAGGAAAAGCAAACTGCTGGGAAACAAAATTTTGCCAAATATTTCAGGAGATATTCATTCCTAAAAGAATCAAAGTTTAAGAATAAAAAATGGGAAAACAGTAAAAATATGAGACATCAGAAGGAAAGCTTTCGGCTGCAAGTAATAGAAAAACAGACCACATTGGCTTAAATAAGAAGAGAATTTATTCTTTTAAAGAAGTCTGGTGTTTGTGGCCGGGCGTTGTGGCGGGCGCCTGTAGTCCCAGCTACTGGGAAAGCTAAGGCAAGAGAATCGCCTAAGCCCAGGAGTTGGAGGTTGCTGTGAGCTGTGTGACACCACGGCACTCTACCGAGGGCGATAAAGTGAGACTCTGTCTTTACAAAAAAAAGAAGTCCTGTGTTTGAAGGCTTCCAGTCATTCAAAAGTCCTGTTCAAGGATTTCATCAAGGACCAGAAAGTTGTTCTCTGCTTCTCTCTGCTTCCTCATAGCTGGCTGTGCCCTGAGGATGGTTTTATCATAGCTGTCTCACTGCTAAGATAACTTATCTTACGGAGCTATGACTTATCTACTTTCTCTGCAGTCCTCAAACCACCTAAAAGGAAGCTATTATTATTATCTCTCTTTTTAAAAATTTATTTTATTTATTTTTTATTTTTACATATACATGTGTTTATTAGGTTTGTACTTTTTGCCTTCACAATTATTATGTCTCTATTATAGACAAAAAAGGGAAGCCTCAGAGAGGTTAAGGAGGAATTTGTTCAGGATCACACAGCTAGCAAGTGGTAGAACCAGAATCCCACAGAATCTGGAACAGATTGCATGATTGGTCTTGATTTTTCGCCCTTTGTATGTAACTTGACAGGACCTCCCAGTAAAGGGGTGGAATATATTTCCTCATCCTTCACTTTGGGTGCAAATCGGTGACTTCCTTTGCCCAAGATTATGAGACAGAGGTGACAGCTTGCTGATTTTGAGTGTGGGCCTTAAGAGGTTATGAGCTAACTGGCCTTTGCTTTGAGAACGTGCCCTGGTTGGTCACTGGACCAAGAAGGACAATGGATAAGGAGAACAGACTTTCAGATCTTCAAGTTGAACAGGACTACCTCAGCTCTACAGCCTCGACCAGATGATTTCTAGCTGACACTCAAATACACAAACAAGCCCCGCGACTAGCCAGTGGAGCTATTTCAGCCAACCCACAGAGGCTAAATTAATAGGCATTGTTAAGAGCCATAACGATACACAAGAGGTTAATGTGTTATGATAGCAGTAGCTGACTGATACAGTCTTACTCTGGAGCCTGTGCTCTTAACTATTGCTCTGTTTGCCCATGTGTGTGTTTGCCCGCCCTCCACTACATGGCAGCTGTTCTTCCTGAGTGAGGGGAGGGCTGGAGGCTGAGAGAGAGGTCTTACAGCCAGGCAGCAAACCACAGGACTCTGGGGCTGCAGAGGGCTGCATCTCTGGTGCATGGCTGAGTAACCAGCCGGTGCTAAGCCTCTCAATTATTCTTCATTTTAGATCAAAACACTTGATGCATTATTGCCAGCCAGCACACCTCTGGCTTCCGCTGGATGCCCCACCCCCTTTTAATTCACCTCTCTTGTAGCTGGGCTTATGTCTATTTTTGGAGACCAAGGCAGTACAGAGGGCAGGCAGGTTCTAATTAGTACTTCCCCAGGCCTGGGTCAGGAGAGCAGCTGGGACAGAAACTCTGACCCTTACAAGGTGAGTTGGTACCTTGTCAGTTCAGCCCCTGCCCTGTCACTTAGTCAGCCACCCTGGCTTGCTTACAGATTTCTCAGACCTCCTCTAGTCTCTCTTGCCTTATATATGCGGTTCTTCTTGCTGGAACATTCGGTCACCTGATGTCTTAAGTTCTCTGGAAACAGATGGACATGGAGAGTCTTCTCAAGTGGCTTTCCGAAAAATTGTTCCCAGGAGAAAATTGTCAGCGGGTGAGGGTGAGAGCCTGGCCTTCGTCCAATTCCTCGGGGAGCTCTGGAGAGGGAAGAACACTAGAGTTGGTCCACCTTATTAAGGCAGGGGAGCTGGCATTTTGTGCCCCCACGGCAGTCATTGACTGAGTCTGTGCTCTCAGGGCAGTAGTGGTGAAGTGGCTCCGTGCCCAAGCAGACCGCTATCTGGAAAGGGGCAACCATGAGCCACTAGCAGCCCCACTTGCAGCGACATGGTGCACCAGTGCTGACCACCACTGGCTGACTCCTACTCATCCTTTAGATTTCAACCATAACGCCACTCCCTCCAGGAAGCCTTCCTTGTATTCTTTCTCCTCGGCTTTGTCAGCTGGTTCTCATTTATGCTCTTTGCTCTTTCTCCCTCCCCCTTTACCTTCCAGCATACAGATATTAAACATTAATTCAATGACTATCTTCCCATTAGTGTCACCTCCAGGAAGGCAGGGACTGTGTCAGCCCTGTTCACTGTTATATCTTCAGTATCTGGTGTACAGTAGTTGCTCAATAAATTTTTATGGGAGGAAAAAAAAGAAGGGAGGAAGGAAGGAAGGGAGGGAGGAGGGAAGGAAGGGAAGAGAGAAGGGAGGGAAGGGGGGAGGTAGAGAAAGCAGAGAAGTAGGAGGCAGAGAAAGGGGTGAAGGGAGAAATGAGAGCAATACAGGCAGATGGGTCATTGCCAAGAATTCTTAGAATCCTTCAACTCTAAGTTTGGGAGGGCAGGGTTATCTCCAGGCCATGCTTTGAGATGTCGGTGAAACATGAACTGAGCCAGAATTAAAAGTAACCAGAGGACCTGGCCCTGAGAACCACCAGTGTGGCATTTTGGCTGGAACTAGCAACTGTTATTCTGGAAGCCTCTCTGGCCGCCTCTTGAAGGAGCGCCCCTGTTTCCCCATGGCAGTCCTGACCACCCCCTCCCTACCCCCACTCCTAGGGCTTCTACAGACCCAGAGATCCAGACCTCAGCTTTCCCCTCCACTCCTCCTTGATCTTCTCAAATGCAGATTAGAGCTACGAAGTCCAGCATAGATGACCTTACCCAGCCCTGTCTCTGAACAAATGGGAAACTGAGGCACAGAGAAGGTCAAATTGGTCCAAGATCATGTATCAAGCCCAAAGCATCACAAAGCTGAGAATCCAGAACCGCAGGGCCCACACCGCGCTGCCTCTTCCGTCTCAGGCAGCCCCCTGCACCCTCTCAGGTTCAACTCTGAGATCAGCCAGAATGAATTTGATCCTGGGGGGAGAGTCCAGGGGCGGATGAACCTGCCACAGCAGAAGAGAAGAAGGCATGAGCAGAGCTGGGGGCCCAACCTTCTCCACTGAGACCAAATGGGATCTCCCGCTGCAGACGCCACAGTTGCGCTGCCACATTTGAGCCACAGCCACGGGTCTAAGGAATAATCCACTGAGCTCTGGTCCCTCCTGGTACAAAAGGTAAACTGAGGCCCTAGGGAGGTAGGAGCAGAACTGAAAGATGCACAGTTAACTTTAGTGCACAGCCAGGACTAGAACTCAGCTCATATTGCCCCTTTTGATTTTGTGGCAAAAGGTACCTATTTCCTCCCCAAAGTCCTCACTCTTGCCCTCTTCCTGCCTGCTAACCCAGTCCCAGTCACTCAGAGGGACAGAGCGGGCTGCGAATGATGGCTTATCTTACTAAGGCTCCTTAGGACTGTGGTACTCAACCTTCCTAATGTAACGATGTATTTTCATTGTTATAAAGGGGTTGCGACCCACAGGTTGAGAACCACTGCCTTAGGAGAAATCTTTTCCCTTGACCCCCTTTCTTTCTGCCTTGGATGTAGATGTGAGGACTAGAGAGCCAGCAGCCATTTGCGGACAAGCCATTTGGAGGCAGAAAAAACTATGCAGCCCAACCTCAACATGCTAAGGATGGTGGAACTGGAAGCTGAAAGGGTCCTTAGACCTCGATCCCATAAAGGAGTAGCTGAACAGATACTCCAAAGTGCCAGCCTCTAGATACCTTGTGATGGAAAATAAACCCCTGTACACTTAGATCACAATAGTAGGCTTTTCTGTTCCTTGAAGCTGGGGGCATTCCCACCCAATAAAGACATTTCCCACACAATATCTTAACTACCCTGGGAGGAGGCCCAGCCATGTCCCAGCACACCCATTTCATGGATGGAGATACTATAGAGAATGAATGTGGGTTTCAGCTGTCTTCCCTTGAAGGCTTGCAAATTCCAGATTTGCAGTAAAGATGCGCATTTCATTTGGGCCCAGGCTTGCAGTACAAAGGGGGCAGATATGTGTTCTCCAAACAAACATTGTCCCAGCACATCGTGTGGGTCCTGGGTTTGCAGCAATATCAAATAGCACTGAATTAGGCCATGGCTCGGAAACCCTGGCTGCCGCCCCCACGAGTTCTTCTGGGGCTTTGTCCTGGGAGTGTGGTGGTGGGGTCAGCAGTGGATGGGGAGGAAGCAGGATGGCTGACTCAATGGCTGAGTGGAAAATGGATTCATTTGGAAGGGCGGGTGAAATCTTGCCATTGGAGACTTTTAGCTGCGTAAGAACCGCTTCAATCAATACGCGATAAGGAAACGCAGGCACTGGATCTGAATATCCTGCCAGCTGTCTGTCATTGTACCCTGAAGTCTGTTGTGAAAGCCAAACAAAAGTTATGGGGCAACCGAGCCTCTTCCGGATCTCTGGAGTACTGGGGCCCCAACTGCACAGACCCATCAGAGAAGCTCGCCTCCTGGGAGCCCAGCTCTGGGGTCTAAATGCCTTTCCAGCCTGGCTGGAGCCAAGTCTCATTTAGAGGAAGATGCGGTCTGTCTTGCTCAGTGGAAGTGTTTGCAGAAGCCAGGGGGTTCCTCTTGGAGGAAATTCTAAGTTTCCCATTTTGCAGGAACCCTTTTTATTGTTTCTCACAAAAACCTGGATCCAGGCGAGTTAATTCCAGCTGCTGTAACGAACACACACTAAAATGCCAGTGGCTCAACAAGGAAAAAGTGTACGTTCTCGCTCACATGATTAGTTTAAGGCAGGAGTTCCTGGTAGAGAGATGACTTCCACCTGGCGATAGGGATGTAGGCGTCTTCTGTGTTTAGGTCTCACCCTCCCCAGGCCTCTATATTCATCCGTAGACGATTAGAAATGAGGGAAGGCAGCCTGCTTCTTTAGCTCCATGGGAAACTGAAGTTAAGTAACTTGCTCAAAATGAGGGAAGGCGGCCTGCTTCTTTAGTTCCATGGGAAACTGAAGTTAAGTAACTTGCTCAAAATGGATCCCACAGCGGACACATCCATTTGCATGTTCCCCAGACACCTGCAGTGGAAATCTTCCTCTCTGGTGCCCTCCCCCACTCCCCTGACTCCGCACAGGCAATCTCCTGACTTTCGTCAGCCCAAGTCTCCATGCCCTGGAGTCACCTGGCTGCCTCCGTCCTCTCAGCAGCCTCTGAGCCTTGTGTGCGCCTCGGGCAGCGTAGTTCATGCCGTCTACCTCTCAGGCTTGTATTCCTGGCTGTGCTTCCTGCCACCACGGAGCTCACAATGCCATGGTCACAATGGCGTTGTCACAATGACATGGTTAGCCTCTTGAGGCCATCATGGCACATATCCACGGTGCCGAGCAAGTGCAGGGCCTTCTGCTTGAATATTGAACAATGCAGAAACATCAGCCCAGTGCTGTGTGGCCCAGAGCAATGATCCAGCAAATATCCCCTGTCCCTCTCCGGGAGAGTTTGTACGGCAAGGAGCTCGAGGAGTCTGGGGTCCTGGGATCCGCTCCTTCCCCCGCTCAGCTTACTGGCTGAGTGATCCAGGGCAGGTGGGTTTGTCAGTTACCCTTCCCAGGCTGTGCGTAGTCTTTCCATCTATAAAATGGGGTAACAGGCCCCAGCTCCGGCTGGTGAGAGGAGCCAGTGAGACGGTGTGATACAGAAGCACTACTGTCGCGTCTGGTCATTTTAAAAACACAGTGATTGGCAGGGGTTTGCTCCAGGTGGTTCCAGCTGTCTTCATTTGCCCCTCCAGACCCGATCTCCATCCTCTACACCAGCGCTTCTCAACTTTTTTGATCTCACGGCACGCTTGAACCTACAGTTAAACTTCCACAGCACGCTTGAATTCTGTTGATCCGAAAAGAAAGTTAAAAAATATATTTGCTGTCCTTTGAACTTCTTTCGAAAATAATTCAGTTAATGATCTTTAAAATGTTTCAAGACACACCTAAGATCCTCCCCGGGCACACCGGTTGAAAATCACGGCTCTCTGGAGCTTGAGAGAATGGTGTCTGTGGACAGCAGCCGGGGCTGCCTGATTCTCTTGGTTCTAGTTGGCTTTGGCCAACAAAGGGCTCCTACAGGACTGTGAAGGGTGTGAGGGAAATGGGTGGAGTCCCTGTAGCACTCAGGGGCCAGGCATCAGCTGCACCCCACCCTGAAGGCAGCCCTCTCCGTGAGCCATGCTTCCGCATTTCATAACAAGTCCCCCTTTGCTTACACTTCTGTGAATACCAACCCCGAGGTGCTGCTTCCTCCCTCGCCAGCGCCTCAAACCAGCCCATGCCTTTGGAAATAGTCCCTTTATTAACCTCGCCTCCAGTTACCCCAAATGGACTCACCCTGTGTTTCCTTCAAGGGCCCGACTGATTCACCACTGTTCATTATTTTTATAATATATACACTGTTGTTTTTTTCAAGAACGTTTTTTCCCCATTCATGGTCACAATTTTCTCCGTGGCACAACAAACTCTTACTTGACAGCCCAGGAGTCAAAGACCCAGAGAGGTAAAGTGCCTTGCTCAAGGTAACACAGCAAAGGCTCAGGCAGCCAGTGGGCAGACGCAGAGTCTATGACCTTCTCCACTGGTTACATGTATCCGGGTTGAGTGGCACAATGGAGTGAAAGAAGCTTGTTTCCTCCTGGGCCAAGAGAGGAAACTTTCAGACACAATGATCAGAGGAGCTGGGTTGTGGGAGAGACTTCAGGCAAGAGCCAAAAAAACAGCAAAGGATTCAGAGCTCAAGACTTGAGTTTTCAATAATAAATAAACGCCAAGATCAGGCCTTGACATGGAAGCCTTGGGGAGTCTGCAGCCAGCATGGGGTGCCCAGGAAGCCGCCTGCCGTCAGCGTACAGGATTCTCTGGTCATTGTCCAAATGGTTGGTGGGACAGGGTCTTGGGGGATAATCTTCAAACCCCAAAGGGGAGGAGAAGTGAATATTTTGGGATGATCCCTTTTTTCATACAAATAAAGAGGCTCTTAGAAGTCGTATCAGGTGTCTGGATTTCCTTGACTGTATATTAATCCGCTTTCATGTGAATTATGCAATATTGTCATGGAGGAAGGAGCAGCTGGACATTGGATGGGTAGCTCTGGAATCAAAGGGGACCCATGCTGCGTTTTAGCCTCTGCAGAGAGGCTCACAGGGATGGGGCTGCTCCGTGAGGCCCCAGTCTTCCTCAGACCCATGGGCAAACATGTGCCCAAGGGAGCCAGGGAGGCTCAGGGCCAATGGTGAGGATGGGGTCAGCTAGGGAACAAGTCCAATGTCCCACCCAAAAGAGCCACTTTTGAATTCCAGTCGGTGGTTGCTAGACTGACATGCATCTCCAGTGAGGCAGGACCTTCTGATTTTTTAAGAAAAGTCAAAAAAACCCAGGTTTTTACGGGCAGTTTTCCAATCTTTAAGTATTGATGATAAATTTTGATTTCTTAGAGATATTAGGCAAACTGCAACCGCTGCAGATTCCGTGTGTCAGAAGGGTGTCTGTGCTGAGGCTTGGGAAAGTAGCAGGAGTTTCTGAGTTGGGCGGAAATGAGGTGAAGACCTTCACTTTTGTTCTCTTCCCCCTCTCTTCTCGCCCTCCCTGATCGCCTTCCCCAGCTATACTCAGTTTCCTGGTATGAGAGAGCCAGCATGGGGTTAGGGGATCTGTATTTGGAGATGGGGCCTCCAAGGAAGTGTTAAGGTTAAGCCAAGGTTAAATGAGGCCCTAAGGGCCCTGATCTGATAGAATTGGCATCCCTCCCCCCTTTCTCTGTCTTTCTCCTCAGAGCATAATCTCGGGAAAGGTCATGTGAAGATGCAGCAAGCAGGTGGCCATCCACAAGACAGGAGGAGAGCCCTCACCAGAAACCGACCACGCTGGACTCTAATCTCAGACTTCTAGCCTCCAGGACTGGGAAAAAAATAAGTCTCCATTGTTTAAGCCATCCAGCTGGTGGTATTTGTGATGGCAGCTCGGGCACACTAAGACAGGGTCTGAGCTTTTGGTTTCAGTCACTTATGTCCCAGAGACCCACACTTATAATGTCTGTATGGGGGCATCCCTTGCTCACAGGGCTCAGGGATGAGTCCCTTCTAAGTATGAGGGGACTGTGATCTGTGATCTGGCAGGAGGTGGAAACAACCCTTGAGGGCCCCAGCTCCCTAATGAACACACAGCAGGTAGGACAACTAGTAAATGCAGGGCATTTCCAGGAGGAAGGATTTTAATTCAGGGAAATTGTTCTGTCCTTGAAATGTGGTGGGGTGAGAGTGATGGAAGCAAGGGTTGGGAAGGTGATTGATGTCGTTTAGAGAATCTGGAAGGACATGAAATATGACACTGCTGTCAATAACCTCAACGACTTATGGACCCAGGACATGAGCTTCTCAGGAGGAATTTGGCCTCCCGGGAAGCCG
Source organism: Perodicticus potto (assembly GCA_963574655.1). Taxonomy (NCBI): domain Eukaryota; kingdom Metazoa; phylum Chordata; class Mammalia; order Primates; family Lorisidae; genus Perodicticus; species Perodicticus potto. The sequence continues at coordinate 54,406 of CAUYRH010013024.1, read as the reverse complement.
CCCACTGCTGGTATTTGCAACGGCACATTTCCTTCTTCCCTGCTCTTCTCTTACTCAGTGATCATAATGTCCCTCAAGGCGTTTCTTTATACCTGAGTACGGAAACTTTACAATGTGCCCTGTTTAGAACTGTAGAGATAAACTAGCAGGCCCTGAATTTGGTCCAGGTTCCAGATCCAGCCAGTTCCCTTGTCCCAGGACCAGAATGCTCCTTGGTCCAGTTGGGGCTTGGACAAAGTCAGCAGGTGGTCTCTGGAGGGTGATCTCTCCCTCGGGGCTAAAGAGACCTCTTGATTTGGAATTGGTTGCCAGTCACTCTGTCCTATTCAGCCTTCCAGGCAGCTGCCACTGGGAGTCTCCCAGAGTGTCTTTACAGAGCTTCCGGGGGTCATCTGTCCTCAGCCTCCACTTGTGTGGGCAGTTTCCATTCACACCTCTCCCCGAGTGTGCCAATCACAAACCGTCGAAAGCTGTGGGCTCAGTCACACCTAGATTTGAATCCTGGCACTAACTTCGGAGCTGTGCCCTTCGGACCTTGCTAATTCAAGCTTCACCTTCTTCGCTTACACACTGGGAACCACAAGCTGCAAGGGAGGAGTGTTCACAGATGAAACCCCAGCACTCTCCCTGGTCTCCTGCTGGGGTTGGGTCTCCTTGGCCAGGTCAGGGATGCGAGATGACATTGGGAGATGTGGCCAATTCAGAGGGACAACCTCTGCCCCCTTAAAGAACATTTTCACCCAGATTTTTGCCTCTTGGCTAGAGTGAGGTAGGGAGGCCCATTGGCTGAGACTAGGACAATACACTTGTTCAGAAGCATCGCAAATGTTTTGTGGGGGCACTCAGTGCTCTCACAGAGTAAGCCACACAAATCCAGCCACCTCTGAAATCTGCTCTGCCTTACCGGGCAGGGGACCATGGCTCTTGGAGTAAGATGCAAGGGCCACCTTTTCGAGCTCTGAGCTTCAGCTTGTTGTTATTGGGTGCTCAGGCTGGCATCTGTACGATAACCCCAGAGCTAGAATACTCAGGTCAGAGAGAGATGGGAAAATCCTCAACATGTGTCTGCCGTCAGATGATGATTAAGCTGCCCTTGTCACCACCAGGCCTTGTCACAGTAGAATCATGTTTGTCAGACATGGATTATAACCCTAAGGTTATCAGACAGGGCCAAGGGATAGAGAAAGGGTGTTTGCACTAACACCTTTGATGGCTTTTCCTGGAGGCACGGAATCCTGCAGGGGTAAATCTCAGAGACAGACCTTTCCAGCCCCAGCAGAGGCAAGAGGCCAGTCCCCAGGAAACCACAATTTCTTTCCACAGAGGGTGATGGATTGAGACATATAATTAATATATGTCTATATATTTATATATAAAAACCCTTACAAATCACATCCCTCGAGCCAGGTCTTTAAATAATGGAAGAAGGTAGATTATTGCTTTATTAGTCCCTTCCAAAAGCTTATAAAAATTATCTTTTGCCGCTGGGAAGACATTTTATCAGAATTTATGGCAACTCAGAGAGTCTTGAGATATCAGCTTCAGGAACTAAGAAGCTTTCTGTGGCTCTTTCCGATGCAGACAGACCCTGGTCTCCGCTCTCCCTGTAAATTAAAATCCTGAACATTATCTACTTTATGAAATAAGACACTTGGCTCTCCTGTCTTGAGCCTGCTCCTTAATTAATATAGACCTGAGAAGGGAAAAGCTGTAAATGTAAGTGAGTGGCTCTGGAGTGGGGGTGAGGGATAGCAGAGGGAGAAAGCTGGAATCTGGAAGAAAGAAAACCCCAAATATCTCCCTCGAGGGGCAGGTCTTTGACTTGAGGGTAAACAGGTCACACTAAAGGCTTGGAGAGATTTTCCTTTGCGTGGTCCCTGGCCAAGACTTCATTACTTATTAGCCAGCCTTCCCCTGGGTCTTGTTTCTCCCAGACTGGAGGTCGTTGAGCTGGGTGTTTCCACTTATCCCTTTCTAGGGAAACTCAAGCTTTGCCACCAGAGTCTCATTTCTAGAGCAGTGTCACTCATGTGTATTCAGGCACCAGTGCCAAGCCAGAAACCTCAGCACTAGGCCCACCAGGAAAGTACAGAAATGGAGAGTCTCGATTACTAATAACCCATAGCAATCTGATATTGCTACCTCACCCAAAGGTCCCTGAACGGGATTCAGACAAGCGTGGCTGTTCTTCTGTTCTTCATTTCATTTTCCTAGTCATGCTTTTTTTGAAAACAATGGTATTCGGCAAAGTCCACAACAAATGATTTCATTTTGTACTGTCTGGATTATTTTCTAGATGGTTCATTTGATTATTTGATTTGATTTGATTATTTTCCAGAGTAGTTTCAAAATTATTGTATATTGACCAGGTCATTTTCTAGAGTATTTCAGTTTAGCCTAATATGATTAATACAACTTCACAGATCCCAAAGCGCTTTTTGAAACCATTCATTTGATCTTGACAAGAATCTCCAAGGGAGGAAGTCCTACAAAGACTATATGGGAACATCCCAGTGGACCTGGAAGGGAAGTAAGACTCAGAGAAGGCAAACAGTTTGCTCAGGATAACTCAGCCTCTTATTGTTTGTTTGTTTTCGATATTAATAGTAACTGTCGCAATGTGTGTGACAGCAGTTCTGATCACAGCAGTTCTGATGTGGATTTTCTTAATGACTAGTGACGTTGAGCATTTTTTCATATACGTGTTGGTCATTTTTAATCTTATTTGGAGAAATGTCTGTTAAAGTCCTTTGCCCATTTTAAAATTGGTTATCAGTTTGCTTGCTAATAAATTGTATGATTTCTTTATGACTGTTGGATATGAGCCCTCTTATCAGAGATATGACTTGCAAATAATTTTTCCTAACCCAAACCCTGATTTTTCATGTTATTGATTATTTCCTTTCTTGTACAGAAACTTCAATTTGACATAGTCCCATTTATTTATTCTGGCTTTTGCAGGCCTAGCTTTTGGTGTGATATCCCAAAAACCATTGCCAAGTTCAATGTCAAGAAGATTTCCCCCTATGTTTTCTTTTAGGAGTTTTACAATTTCAGATTTTATGTTTAGGACAAACAATAACGAGTGTTGGCATGGGATGGGGAGAAGAGGAAACTCTCAACCACTGTTGGTGGGAATGTAGGTTTGTGTAGGCATTATGAAAAACAGCATGGAGGTTCCTCAAGAAATTAAAAACAGAACTACCAAATGACCCAGCAATCCTTCTGGGTTGATATCCAAAGGAAATGAAATCACCACTTTTTAAAGATGTCTGTACTCCCCTGGTCATCGCAGCATTATTCACATAGCCAAGATATGGGATTACCTAGATGCCTGTTGATACATGCATGGATAAAGAAACTATGACCCACACACGCATCATATAAAGCCTGACAATTAAGTTAACAAACTTGTCCTAGAAAAAGTGCTACACACCTCATTGCTGAATATTAACTACAGTCACCTTTGACCTTCCTGTTGGGAAGCTGTGTGCTGACATCAGTGCCTCGTCCACCCTTCAAAGCAATTTTGGAACTCTTTTTCTGGAATGGCCAGCAGAGCTGTTATCATATTACCTTTGATATCCTGAATGCACTCAAAATGTCGTCTTTTCAATATTTATCTTTGGGTAAAGAAAAAAAGTCACTGGGGGACAGATCAGGTGAGCAGGGAGGGTGTTCCAATACGGTTATTTGTTTACTTGCTAAAAACTCCCTCGCAAATAGTGCTGTGTGAGCTGCTGCATTGTCATGAGCCCATTTTTGCTCCCACCTTTCTCATGCCAAGATTTTCATTTAAGACTTTTCTGTTTCCTTGCTGATGTTTATTGGATCCGCTATGTTCCTCACAGTCAGCTGATAATTTTGACACCCAATTTGAAGACACCCAATTTGATGAATTGCTGCAATGTTTTCATCGGTTGTGTGTACAGCCGCAAGTTCTTGAACTTAATTGTCAGGCCTCCTATACTATATATACACAGACACAGAGGAATATAATTCAACTTTTAAAAAGGAAGTGATCCTGCCAGCTGTCATAACATGGAAGACATTATATTAACTAAGCCATACACAAGAAGACATACACTGTATGGGCTCACTACTATGTAGAATTGTTTTAAAAAATGTCAAATATAAAGAGATGGAAAATCAAACAATGTTTATCTGGGGCCGGATGGAGGGAGGAGGAAATGGAAGATGTACGATGAATAAGTCTGGATTTCCAGTGTACAACGTCAGTGGTACAGTTAATAACAGTGTATTCCACACGTGCTCAGAATGAGTAGATTATAGCTGCCCTTGCCACAAAAAAGAGGGGGTGACTGTGTAATGAGGGACATGTTAATTTGCTTCACTGTAGTAACCATTTTACTATCTTTAGGTATCTCATAATATTATGTAGTATACTGTAAGAATACACAACAAAATATATTTAAAAATGTATTAACAAGTAGTGAATCTGGGTAAAGAGTATAGGATACTCTTTGTACTATGCTTGAAACATTTCTGGAAGTATAAAATTGTCTCTAAATGAAAAGTTAAAAAAATATTTAAAGGATTACTTATTGCTTAAAAAACGGCATATCAGGATTCAAACCCACGCCTTTGAGCCCAGGTTTAATCCTCTTCCGCTAGGGCAGGCTGATATGTGAAGAGGCAATCTTCTGATCTTCTTTCCTGGGGGACTTTTGTTTTCAAGGGGGCGGCCTGCAGAGAGAAAGCCCATAGAACAAAGGATAGAATTAATCTTCTGCTTCCCCAATAAGAGAAAAAGCCTATTGGCAAAATTTCTGGTAGGGCTACAGGAAGTGATTTGGGAGTGTCATGAGGGTGTGCATATAAGATGGTGATGGTGCTGCCTCCTGAGCCCCACCAGGGGGTCAGCCCATTGACCTCCGTCTGCTGAGCAAACCCTCCCACCCAGGCCGCAGCGGAGGACCTCAGCCTTTCCTCCAGGGGTGGCTGCTCCGCCAGACAAGCCTCATGGAGGATTCACAGGCAAACTCCACCTGACCTTGGCCAGCGCTACCTGGTGTCCAGTTCCACCTCCTTCCCCAGAGAGGGTGTCGGGCAAGCGTCCAGGATGCATTTTTATTCCTTTTAAGAGAGAAATAGGAAATGAGCCTTAAGAGAAAGTGAGGAGTTATTGCTGCATTTAATTGCTCTAAAAATATCTCCCCGGGGCGGGCTGTGAGTTCACTCCTGAGTGCCGAATCAGTGTTCCAGGGAGAAGTGGCCAGACCCAGATAGGCTCAGAAAACCAAAAAGATAAATGGAGCTGAGAACTCTGAGGAGGGAGGGCTCATGCCAGGTCAGCTCAGTGAGGGGCAGGGCCCAAATCTCCTGGTCAAATTCAGCCCCGGGCATTGCAGGGCTCCCAGGGCTGGATGGCTAAGTAACCCACCTTGAGAAGGGCGGGATATGAGTCCTGGTCCTGTCTCTGCCCCAATGCACACCTCACTTCCTGTCTCCACTCTAGACCCCTGCACCCTGCATCTGTAAAAACAAGGGGTTTTATTCTTCCTAGGCCCCCTCTGTCCTGGACACCACTGGCGGTCTTCCCAGCACCTCTTGCCCTCCCCACCTGCCCCACTGCCGGCTGCAGGGCTGGACTCTAGCTCAGTGGAACTGAACAGCACTTGGCTTTCTGGGGGATTCATGTCGCTGTAGAGGGGGATATGTGTCCTAACTTGGTCCATGAAGGTCAAAGAAGTCCTGTATGAAGAGGGACATTTTTCTATTTCTCTGCATCCTGAAGACCTTGGCCAAGGAAACAAGGAGCCACTGCTGTTTCAGAAGATGGGGGGACCCAGCTTCCACATGTTGGCTGTGAAAATGGGGCCTTGCAGACCCCAGCTAAAGACAGCTCAATGACCAAGAGGACGGGCTGCTCTGAAATCGATGGCCATGCTTATGCCCAAGTCACACTTCCCACTGCTGCTACCTGTTCCCATACGGCAGAAGCTCATGCCAGGCCCATTCCTCTGGGGACTCCGTGACGGCCCGACTCAACCTGTGCAGGCTGCATGGCAGTCTAAGACATTTCCGCCCCCCTGGAGACTAACTCCAGTGCTACCAGGGGGACAGGGCTGAGGAAAGAGGAGGAGAGAGAGGATTGGGGGATGGCCCACCCGGCAGGTGGCAGGAGAAGAGGATTCCAACCTGGGAGGTAGGTGAGGCACAGATAGTGTCTGACACAGAGTGGTGCCTCAGCTGCTGAGGACGTCACCAGGGCTGACCTTAGGATGGCCTTGGAAAGCCACACAGTGCCACATTTGAGCAACATGGAGCAAACAATGCCCACGAAGACGGGGAGGTGGCGTTAGTGCTAAGCTACAGACTGTTCCCAGGCAGGAATGGCACAGTGTTAGAACCGAGTGCCTGGCCCACGAAGAGGCCCTATCATCTGCCCAGGAAGGGGAGGCACAGCTGAGCACAGGGCAGAGGACACAATGGTTAGAGCTGTGCAGTGCCAGAGACCTGTGGCTGAGCAGCCGAGACAGTTAGTTCTGCTACACAGAGGCCGAGGCCCTGGTCGAGGCAACCTAGAATCCTAAACTACTGAATGGGGACCTCTGAATGGAGCCCCTGAGTGTGTGGACTTGATACCTCCCACGGGCCATCGCGGATTACAGGGGTGGCCTCCTTCCCCATAAGAGCTTGGAGATGCTATAGGAGCCTCTCCCCTACGACCACTTCCCCAGGACTCTGTCCCCACCTTCCCTCCTGGCTGCCACGCTGAGGTAAAATCCAGCTGCACCACAAGTCTGATGTGGAAGGGGAGGGACCGGGCACCTAGAGACACGTGGGAATTGGTGGTGTGGCACAGGGGCAGCCTGGTGGGGCTCCTGGAATTGGGTTTAATTCTTGTTCATGGGGGGTGGGGTATGCAACTGGATCAACAAAAATTCTCTGACATGAGAGCACATTCTCGGTCAGGGAATTGAACTCCCTGGCAAGGATGCCAGGAGACAGGGCAAACTTGCTGCTGGGTGGTTGTTAGAAATCTGGGGACAAACAATTGTGACTTCCAGCAAACTGGCACTTCCTGAGCTTCTGGACAGAGGGCAGAGAGAGCAGGGAGCTGAGAGCGGTGGGTGTGCTGAAATGGATATCTTAGGAGAAGCATGACAAGAGGCATGATGAGTCTCCGGAGGATTAGCTCCATGGGAGGCCCTGGGGCCCACCCTTCACCAAGGCCACCAGGAAGGGACTGCCGTGGGGTCAGCTGGCCTCGCTAGGAGACTTAGTGCACACTATCCCCTGCAGACCTTAGGCCACAGCGGCTAGAACCTCCATTGCCCTCATCACCCTCAGGGCACCCCTCCCAGCCAGAGAACAGGTGCAGAGTTACCAAGGCAGGCTGGTTGCCAGGAGACGTGAAATTCACCCATGGTAGCAACTTTGGTGACTTTGCCTAGAAGACTCCCTGAAAGCTTTGTGGAACCTTCCGTGCTACAACCCACCCAGCCTACCCCCAGCCTACCCGCATCAGGGTCAAAGTCACATTGCACTTTCCCCAGCTCTCTCCCCATCTCCCCTTCAGGGCAATTCCCTTATACACATCCTTATGCATCTGCTTCTCAGACTAACATGCTGGGGAGGAGGCCAAAGCAAAGAAGGCAGAAGAGCAGACAGAGGAAATCAGGTGCTTGATGACACCAGTGCAGGACACAGGGGCCCCAGGGCTCCTCTGAGACAGTCCCGCTATGCGTGGCGGAAACCCCCCAGGAACCATCTTAGCAGCTCTCTGCTCCTGGCAGCTAAGTCAGCCTATTGGGGCTGGTTCAACATCCCAGTGTGATCCTCTGAAACTTTGGAGCACACGCTGTATGTCACTAGGTCTCTGGCCCAGGCCATTTAACTCCCACGTTACGGCCATTCTCCCTAAGATGTGAGTCTGTTTTCCCAGCTACGAGAGTCTCTTCAGCAAACAACGCCCGATTCTATGGACAACTAGCCACTCACGAATAAACCCAGTGAGTCACCAAACGCGACTCTAACTTGGCATTTATGCATGAAAACCAGCACATTGGGGGAGTTTCCTGAAGCCTTGATTCAGCATCTGGCTAAGAAGTCAGGATGCCGGGCAACCCCCAGCAACATGGCAAAGCATTACCACATGTGCCCACAGGCGAGATAGATGTCAGAGGCGAGATGTCTGGGCAGGATCCTTCAAGACCACGGCACCTCCAGGGCCGCCTTGGGCTGGCCTTGGTATGCAGTTGCTGCTATTCTTACATTTTAATTATGAATCGCTGCTGGTTGGGTTCCCTCATCGTCAGTTCAGCTTGTGGTGGGTTGTTGGTTAACCCCACTGCATGTAGGGGTGCATGTGTGCACCGACGGAGTGTGGGGGCCTGTCATTTTCCAATAACTACAAGGCTCCAGATCATGTAGGCACTGCAGTTTGGTTGGGAATCACTTGTGCCCTTGTTTCTATGCATGAAGCTTCCTCAAGTGCTCCCCTGGGGCTCTCCAATGTCCTTCCTTCCTGTGGTTGGATAGAGTGAGATAGATGGTCTGGGAACTTCCATTTGGCCCAAGTGGGCTGTGAACGCAATGGTGGGATAACCAGGGCTCTAAAAGATCCAAGGAGTTTGGGGAAGGGGAAGGAGGAGGGAACAGAGGCAGGATCGGGACTCTCATCCCTTTACTCCTATCAGAGAATCACCATAGTTGCTTGTCATCTGTGGTCTAGCCTTGTGGGGCTGGGTGGGACGAGGTGGGGGATCTGGCATTCAAGCAATAAGCCATGCCCGTGTCATCAATGATGTCTGCTGGGGAGAGGGGGCCTGATCCTGAGTCATTGCTGCATCACCTAGGGTTAGGGTTTTCTGGTGGCAAGCAACAGAAATCAATTGGGGCTAACTCAAGCAGAAAAAAAAAAAAGAATTTATTCAAAGCATACTGGGTTTTCACAGAACAGACAGGAGGGTGGAGAGTTAGTCTTAGAGTTAGGATGACAACAAAGGCAGCTTGGAACGGTAGGCAGAAAGAGATACTTCAGGGATGTTACCGGGATTATGGTGGTGTGTATGGGCAGCCGCTGTGGAGGTGTTTTAAACATTAGATATTCATCTTTATTTATTGAGGCCTACAATGATCCCATGTGGTGGGAACCGTTCTCACTTTGCTGATGAGTAAACTGAGGTACAGGTAAGTGAAAGAACTTGCCCAAGGTCACACAGTTAATAGACGGTGGTGCCATGGGCTCCACGGGCTGTGTCCTTGAGCCTACTGTGTCCTTCCACTTACCGTCATTGTTCTCGAGTGGGTCCTCTCTTCCAACTCTTCTTTCAAGGTCATAGTGAGCACTGCCAGCACTCCTGACCACTCCCTCTTGAGGTGTGGAGTCCTAACAATCCTCTCTTGTCCGTCCCAGGAAACCTGTGGTTTCCCTACACCTGACCACACCTTTGTGTTCCCTTAAAACCTCAGATGATCTTAACTTGATTGTGCCATCCATTGTGGTACTACTAGGACATTTCATAGACCCCTCAGCATCATTGATTATGAACCATGTCATTATTTGATGTACCATTAAGACACAGAAAAAAATGTGACCACTTAACGCCCAGCCATTGATTGTAAGCCTGGCATTGAAGTATAAAAATGTGTGTCTTCCGATCAGGGAAAAGACAATATTCCTTCTACTTCATAGACGAAGCAATAGCAACCCAAAGAAGGCAAGTAACTCACTTGAGGCCACCCACCCAGGAGATGGCTGAGCTAAGATTTGAACCATCTTTTTTAGAGACCCTCCACCCTCACTGTACCAATGCTGCTCTGGGGATATGGAAATTGACTCCAGAATAGTGCCTGCAGGGGAGAATTTGCACTGGAGCTGAGGCAGGTAGGGAGAGCAGAGGGCTGGCCTGGACAGCCTCCAGGACCTCGAACCCATAGGGCAGCCCAGGCTGGGATGAGGGGAGGAGAAAGGCCGGCTCCCCTGGAGGAGAAGCTCAACAGAAGAAGGCCTGAGATGACGCCTCAACCTCCCCAAAGAGGCCCTGGTCCCCTCCAGCCCCTGCCTTCCCGAGTTCATCTCGTCATGCGTTGACAAATATAGACCAGGAGAAACCGAAATAAATGAGTGGCTGCTCGAAGCCACAGGACAGCTAACCGTAATGGGGGTTTTTGGTTTTCTGTTTGAGACACAAACAGCACATTCCTCAGCCAAAATAGCCGGGTGGAGAAAGAGGGCATTATTGGGCGGGAACACCCGGCCAAGATGAGCCAAACAGGACAGAAATAGGCCTGAGCCTCCACATGAAGGGAGCTCGTCGTGTTCAGGGACTGTGCCGGGTCTGCCCTGCCATGGTGGGGGGGGGGGAGGGGAGCTGTTACCTGGGGAAGCTGCGTGTCTGCCCGCCCGGGCTGTCAGCCTTGGGCAGTGGGGGCAGCCACCCCTTCTATACATAGATAGAGGGCCTTGGGACTTGAGATGGGGCGTGGATCCTACGGGCTCTGCCTCTCCATGCACACATGGACAATGGACACACACTCACGGTCTCACCCGAACTCAGACACGCACGTGTCCCCGCAGGGCGAGAAATATGCACGTAAACTCATGTGTCAGCGCACACTGATGCAGGGGAGTGTCCCCACAGGCCACAGTGCTCAGGCTCACAGACGCACATCTGCGCTGTCACCCACACACACACACGCAGCAGAGATCCACACAACTGTGGTCACTTATCCTAATGGACACACAAACGTGCAAAATCCCTAGCCTGGAGCCACAAGCACTCACAGGCACACACACACTCATGCACACACTCTCATCAGGGTCCTAGGCTGGGCCCTTGGGCCCCCCCTTTGCCCAGGGTATGTTCACCGGAGGTTGGTGTTAGCTCATCTCAAAAGATATCCAAGGGCAGGTTCAAGGGGGCTTTGAGGGGTCAAGAAGCTTCCAGGGAAGCCCGGAATCTCTGTCCCTCCCACCCTCTACATCCTGCCGGCCTTTCTTCCCTTCAGTTCCTCTGCACTATCCCTGGGAGGGAGTGAATAGTAGGCCAATTCCAAGGCCTTCCCATAGATTGGACCTGGGCAAGCCCACAGTTTATAGGCACTATAGTCACAGTGGGTTTGTGAGCTCAGTGGGGCCGGGGGCCCTGGAGGTGAGGCTCATCTCCTTAGCCCCAAAGACCACTAGAGTGCCTGGTGCTCGGTGTGCAAGTAAATAAATGAATGAAATAAAAGAGCAGGAACTGGCATCCCCATTTAAGAGGTAGGAAGACCGAGGCTCAGAGAGGGGCAGGGCTCAACCAAAGTCACATCTGTCTACCCCTACCCCACCCACCCAGTGCTGCCCCCATCTGTGGAACCCTGGCACCCTCTTCCTCACACCCAGGTTGTGTAGTTAAACCCAGACAAAGCAAGTAGACAGTGAGCTGTCCTAGGAGCTCCTGGGACTGCTCTATAGGCTCCACGACAAAGCCCAGTCCAGCTCCTCCTCCACCTATGAAACAGGGACTTCCAGCTCTTGTCCCAGCCTCAGACCTAGTGATGAACCAGTTTTCTGGTCTTGAGATCAAGCTGGAGGGAAGGATCAAGAGATGGAGACAGCAGGGGTCAGTGTTTGTTCAACAGAGGCCACACTGGGGCAGGCAGGGAGGTCCAACCATCTCCCAGACCAGGCACTCAGCAGACACCCAGCACATGGCTTCGAACCCACAAACCAGGCCCCTGACTCAGCTCCCAAGCAGGCAAGGGCAGCAGCCGAGCCTTCCCAGGAACCTACATGGGTATATTGGGAAAGACCCTTGGTCAGTTCTAGTTCGGGGGGTTTCCAAGCTTTGGGGTTTTTTCTTTTTCTTTTTCTTTTTTTTTTTTTTTGGTAACAACAGAATCTTTCCTTCAGATTGTTTTTAAGTTTTAAATGAAGGTATAATTTGTATTCAGTACAGTTCATCTCATAGTATATAATCCTGCTGCTCTGAGAAACACAGAGTTGTGTAACTACTACTACAATCAAGATGCAGAAGAATTCCCTTGTCCCCCCAAAATCCCTTAGTCCCTCCTCCAACCCTTGGCAATCACTGATCTATTTTCTTTCCCAGGAGTTTTGTCTTTTTCAGAATGTTCTGTAAATGGAATCAGACATAATGTAGCCATTTCATTTAACCCTTGAGATACATCCCAGCTGCTGTATCAGTAATTCACCCCTTTTTAGTGCTGAGTGGGATTCATCGTATGGATGAACCACAGTTAGTTTCTCCACTCCCAGCATGAGGGACGCTTAGGCTGTTTCACATTTTGGCTCTTACCAGATAAAGCTTCTGTGAACATTTGCGTACAAGTTTTTATGTAAACATATATACATACATTTTCTTTTTGTTTAATAGCTACATGTGGGATCTGGTTCCTATGGCTAAATACATGTTCAGCTTTCTAAGAAACCACCAAGCTGTTTTCCAAAGTGATTGTACCATGCTGCATTCTTTCCCACCAGCAATGAATGAGAATTATAGTTTCTTCACATCATCACCAGCAGTGGATGTTGTTACTTTTCCCCCATCATTGTAATGGGTGTGTATCAAGACAGATTTTACTAGAAACTCCAATCTACAAGGCAGGTAACTAGAGCTGTCTGGGTTGAAGCCAAGGGCCAGAATAGGGGGTCTGAGCCCTGCCCTCCGCCTTCTCCTACTACAGTGGGGGCTCCTGTGTGTCTCTTAGACTCAGGACCAAGGCCAGATTGGGGAGAAGGATTCCCCAAGGTCACATAGCTCAATAAAAGGGATTTCTGGGCAAAAACCAGCACTCCGATACCAGGACTTGTCCTTTTCTGAGCAGCGTATTATTGCCGGAGGGGGAGGAGGGGGCAGGAGTGACTCCAGCCTTCAATCTTTACTTGGAATGTGGCATTAACAGGCAGCCAGATCTACGCTCAATCTAGACTCGGTCACTTACTAGTATATCTTTGTCACCACACAGTATACTTGGCAAGTTTCTGGGACACTTAGAAGAACAGGAGATGCTATATAAAGAGCCTGAGCAAGGAAGGTGGGGACTTGACCTCTCCATATGAAAGTCTTGGGGCAACCCAGTCTCCTCCAAACTTTAAGGTCAAGGCTCCTTTGTAGTGAGGGGGGGTGGGCATAGTGGTCATCACAGCAGCTTTCTTTGCTTTCCAGCTCTTTGCACTTCTGATTTATTCCCACAGCTGGGTCCCAGTGGGTCCCCAGAGGGTGAACAGGTAGTCCCCTCACTATCCATTATCCCTGTACCAAAAATAGGAATTGCAATACAATCCTGCTACTCTGAGAAACACACAGAGTTGTGTAACTACTACCACAATCAAGATGCAGAAGAATTCCCTTGTCCCCCCAAAATCCCTTAGTCCCTTATGGCCAGCCCCTCCCCGGACCGCTGGCATTCACTGATCTGTTTTCTTTCCCCAGAGAAATTTCTTTCCCTGTTTGCAATTTGAGGGCAAAGTCCACCCCCTGCTATGGAAGTTAGCAATGGGTTCTGCTTCATAAAATAGAAAACTGATCTATAGTGACTTAAACCGATGGCAAAAAAAAACACAACAATAATGAATGCCAGTCAGCAAGACATTGCCATATGTGGACACAAACACAGCTGTGAGACACTGATATTCCAAGTTATGAAACCTTACTGACTTGTTTGCACAGTGCTGCCAAGGTAAGCACACAGGTGGCAAGTTCACAAACTTAATTGTCAGACCTCAGACAGCCTACAACATGTGGACGCAAACACAGCTGTGAGACACCTATATACCAAGTTATGAAACCTTACTGAGATGTGAAACCTTATAGTGGTTCTCAAAGTGTGGTGCATAGCAATATCTTCTGTGAAAATGGTTAGAAATAATATTCTCACCCTAGGCCCACTGAGTCAGAAAATCTGGGGACGGGCCCCCGTGATCAAGTGATTCCAATGCACTCCAACACAAGCTGCATTTTGAGAACCGATGGCTTACACAACAATAGAGGTTAATTCTCTATGTCTCGGGACAGAAATCCAGTGATAATCCAGGGCCAAAGTGATGTCTTTATCCTTTAGTTCCACTATCTTCAGCAAGTGGATCTATTCTTAAAGTTACTTCATGCTTCAAGATGTCAGCTGGAGTTCTAGCCATCACGTTTGTGTTCCAGGCAAGAAGAAGCAGGAGGAGAAAGACAACAGACTTAACTCCCAGCGGAGGCAGCCCCTATAACATCCCGGAAGTTTCATCACTACCACCAACACTTTCATTCCTGTCTTGTGGGTCATCCTTAGCTGCAAGGGAGGCCAGGAATGTACTCTTTTATCTGAGCACTTTACTTCCCAAATAATGAATGATAGGTCTAGAGGTAAGGAGAAGGGGCAGAATGGACGTTAGCTTGCCATCTAGTCTCTCCCATAAACACTCTATTCTAATCCTTCCGATAGTCTTCACAGGTAAATGCAACTATTTCCTCTGCTTTTCCAATGAGAAAAAATGACCTTCAGAGAGATCAAGGTCATTTTAGAGCTAATTGGCTTTGGCTGAACTACTTCGTTCAGCCTTGCTCCTTTTGCAGGAGGAGCCGGGGGTGGTGTGGGCTTATTCACCTTCTCCTCTCCTCCAGACCCCAAAGATTTGCCCACTTTTTTTCATGGAACTAAAGAGTTTCAAGGCCTGATTGAGGATGGGAGGATGGGAATGAGGGAGGGGAGGGATCAGACCCTCTCCGGGGCCCAGGAAGCCCCTTCTCTTTCCAGAGGTAAATAGTGAAACTTAATTAGCAGGCTGCACGTGCCAGGACAGTAATCCACGGGCTTTCCGAGGCATCTGTTTCCATGTGCTCTGAGGGACTGTCACTAGCTCCCCTCCACCAGGGCACTAAAGCACGGACTCCGATGGGGCCTGCTCAGTGGGAGAGGGCCAGGGCCAGGGACTTCCTTCTCCAGGCTGTGTCCATGGGGTGCTTCCTAGTGAATGTCCCTGACCCAGGCCCTTTGGGGAGCCCAGGGTGCAACTTCAGACAATATGGCTATTTGGGGCACTCACAGCCAGAGGCTTCTCTCCTCATCCCCTAGGTAGTCGCTAGCATATTTCAAGAAAATATTTCAGAATTGATGGCAAGGCTGGGGGAAGACAGGACGTTCAGAAACAAGAAGAACAAATTAGAGCCTCCATTTAAGTGGAGGGTAGCAGGGAGCCTGAGAAGTGAGCTGTAATTTTGAAGCATCCAAAAGGTCCCCTATTCTCCTGCAGACATTCGCTCCCTCCTCCTTCACCTTCGGCTGGCGCACTGGCTTTGCAATTCCTTCCTCTGGGTTAAACCTTGCCCCATCTTTTGGGTTAAGAATTTTCTCTGTCCTACCCCTCGGTCAGAGCAGGCTCCATCTCTTACCAGCTCTGTGCCGTCTGTGTCCAAATGAGAGGAAGCCCTTTAGAGTCCCCTGACCTCCTCACCGAAACCTTCCCTACCTGCGGGAAGTGACTACTACCCCTGGGGTCCTGTCATAGTTTGCATCCCTTTCTCCTCTAGTAGTATCCCCTCTCTTGGGCTGATTTTCTTCTCTGTCTCCTGTAGGAAATTAGCAGCATCTCAAGGGCAGGAGCCTTGTGTCACTCACCTTTCTAGATTGCACACAGAGCCTCGCCCCACCATCAGCTTCACAGTTAGTGGCCGAGGACTGAAGAACTTCTTGCCCCACCCAGCCAGCTTTCCCTGCACGCACAGCCAGGTCCTGGGCCCGGGTTCAGGATCTGATAATGAGAGATCCCCAACCCCTCATTATTTAGCCGTGGATCAGATTCCCCCCTTGAACTCTCCTTGTCAGGCCAAATGGGGAATGGAAACATCTCACATTGTGCCACAGGATAGGCTGGGGCAAGGGGAGAGAGGCTTAAGGAGGCAACCTTGATCTTCTACTTGGAAGACAAGTCTTGGGGTTTGCCCACCTCTTTCCTGGATGACGGACTGCTCTCCTGGGGTCCACAGTCACTGACGATGTCCTCAAGAACCTGTCTGGATGCTCGGGCAGGACTGAGCAGCCAGTCTGTGAGAAGCTAACCCAGAGATGCTGGGTCCAAGGAGAAAGGATGGCCAAGGAGCCACTAGGTCTCCCGAGGGGCCAGGCCACATGGTGACAAACGTTCTGGGGATGCCTAAACTGACAGCCATCGGCATTTACAGAAGCTGAAAACTGTCCTCTCTGGAAGTGGGACAACCTCTCGCAGTTGACGTGCACAGCTAGGATTCTGAGGTCCAGTGGCTCAGGTGCAGCACAGTCCCCTGAGGTGTGACTTGGGCCTCTGCGAGGTATTGACCGAATTTGTTGGAGCCTTGGCTTACTTGACAGTAAGCAGGGTGCTCGTACTAGCAACTTCCTCATGGGGCATGGAGAAGCATAAATGAGACAATGCATGAAAAAGGTCAAGCACAGGCCAGAGATAGAGAAAATGCCATTAGCCATTATCATCATTCTAGGGACATCGCTTCGTCACTGTTCCAGGGCTCTGGCATATCCCAGTCCAGCCCTAACAACAGGTTCTCAGGTGACATCCCCACACCCTGCTAAGAGTCCATGAGGCCTCTTATGGCTTATGAGTGCTCTGAGATATGCAAACAGGGGGTGTGGAGCAGCGCTCATCCGGCATCCCTATATCCCCCGCGTCTTCCAGATCTCCTGCCGTATGTAGGGCCACACGTGATCACGTCTGGTCAGTGGGCTGTGAGCAGAAGTGGTGAGTGTTGCTTCTGGGCCAGATCATTTGACAGCTGATATCCAGCCTTCCAGTTGTCTCCTCAGAGATGATGGAGGCCATGTGTTGAGAAGAGGGAAGCTGCCTGGGTCACCGAGTCACTGCATGGAGACCAGAAGCCCTGGAGAGCTGCTGACCATGCCCGGGACTTTTCATGGGTGACAGATGAACTCTTGTTGGGTTGCGCCTACACTAGGCTGACGAATATGGAGTCGCTGACCTATTTGATACCAACCTAGTGATTAGCCCACACACACAGTGCTTAGCCAGATGAGAATATTTTTAAATCTAATACATTAAGAAAACACTTTCATAGGAAGACTCCATCAAGAAAAGCTAAAGTTGTCGTAGATGGAGCCTGTCCACGATCAGTCTCCAGGGATGGGGCCAAGAAGGATGCCATCGGGGAAAACCAAGGGTCCTGGGGGAAGGATTGTGAAGTAGATTCACTAAAAGCCAGTCCCAAAGGGGCCTCCCATCACACGGAGAACAGGAAGATCACTGCTGTGCCAACCACCAAGAATGAGGCCAAGCACTCAGTTTTGCCCACTGCCTGAGTCCGGTGAGACAGAACACAACTCACACACAAGTCACACGGAGAGGCCTTGTTACTCACAGATGGGTGGCAAGCACAAGGCAGCCTAGGCTCCATCCACTGTGAGCCAGTTCTCCAAGGTTCAGCGAAGCTGCCCAGGGAGGTAGAGGATGGAAGATGGATGCAAGGACCCTGACAGGCAGCCTGCCCTGGGTCACGTACCTCGAGGGCGACATGACTCACTGGACAAAGCTTTGCAAAACACCCTGCTTCTAGGGGAGAGAGGAACAAAGCCTGGGCTGTCCCAAGACAGCCCCCCTCAAACTCAAGATGTTAGATTCCCCAGGGAGGGACAGGAGCAAGGCCCACACTATCCCAGGCAGTTCCTCCCTGTCTCAGAACATTGCATTTCCAGCACATTCTACCGTTATTCTGAGAACTACATGCAAGAAAGAAAGAAGAGAGCTCCTGGGTTGGTCAAGGCTACCTGCAACTGTCCAGGTAGGAAAGAGGAAGGAAAACAGAAACAGCAGAAGCAGCTGGACCCCCATCTTGGGAGACTGACTCCACTAAGGGTAAGGGACAGCAGCCAGCACTTTCTACCACCTTCAGCTCAGGTGAGTTTGCATTCAGTTTGCAAGTAAGATTGAAAGGCCTCTGCTCTCCCCTGTCACCCCCCATGATGGGCATAACTGAGCCCTTACTCAAGGGTGGCCCCACATGCCCTCTTCTAAAGAGCATTATCTATCTCTAGCCTCTCAGCAGAAGAGAAGATACAAACCCAACTTTGATCTGCAGCTGGCATTCTGCACGTTAAGTCCTCTTACCAGGGGGTACTCGGGACCTGGTCTTGGCATTGAGGCCAGGTCCCTCCCTGCATCACGGAGGGGTATTCTCTCCAATGTGGCCATCAGCCAAGAATGGCTCATTTGCTTCAGAGTCTTAACAACAAACACACAAACCCCCAAACCCACGGGCCTCTGTCTCCCTCCTCCCATGGCTGGTGAGGGGGAGCAGGAAGGGGACGAGGTTATTGAAATGCTATTTTAAACTCCAAGTCAATGTTAACCAAAACCTTGAGGCTGATTAAACACGACCTTCAGGCCATGGGGCCCCGGCTCAAAAAGGCAAACAGCTTCCACCCTCTCAGCAGCTCCGGGCTTGTTTATTGGTTTGAAAAACCTTACGGGGCCTGCCAGGCGGAGGGGCGAGCAAGGGAAACTTTAATATCTAAAGGGAGAGATCAAAAGCAGTTGACATTTCTGGCAGAGAGCAAGCGTGTATGTATCTTTATATGTATAATGTTATAGCTGAGCAGAAGGGAAAAGGCATTTCTTCTCTGGGTTAAATCAAATCAGGCCACATGTTCCTGATCTTGACTGTGTTGTCTTATAAGCCAACTAAATTTAACTGACATTGAGCATTTCTGATCTGAACAGTTAACATGGAAATTTGGCCCAAATAACTTTATATACATTCTGAACATGAACTTGGTTCACTCATCAAAAATGATGGGAAAGGCTCCTCCCACTCCCCTGGAAGGAGCCAACCAGAGGGGTGGCTTGTCGCTGTAGCCCCTGGCTCTTCATCAGCCCCTCTGCTAATGGAGTTGGTGGGGGGAATGACTCCACATCTGGTCATTGTATGTCCACGTCTGATCCTGGGTCCCTGAGATTTGTTCTGGGGTGCCCCAAAGAAGAGAGATGACCTTGACTTGTCAAATACATTTGATGCAGCCACGAAGTCAAAGAAGATCTGTGGAAGGTATCTCTGGGATTTAACTCACTTCAAGTTCAACTCTGTTGAGTGCCTGGAGGCTGTGGTGAGGGCACTTTCAGTGCAATGTTACATAGAGATCAGCATGGCCTTAGTTGACAGAAAAGACAACTCTCCGAGCAGTTAGAGCAATGCCCGGTGCCAAACGGTGCTCAGTCAACAAGTGCTGAATAAATTTTGCACAAATGAATGTGTACGGAGGGTAATTCCATATCCATTTCCTCCCCCTTCTTCTTTGGTAATTGAATCCTAGAATTGAATCTAGAAGGCAACATACCCACTTCCAGATGATGGAACGTGATGGATATAAGCTAATCATGGCCTTCCTATTCTCTGTCTTCCTGGCTTCCCTTGCAGCTAGGGATAGATGTGTGAAACCTGTTCCGGCCAATGAGACCTAAATGGAAGTCTGTTAGAGGAGCTTCGTGAAGCCTTTGCAGTCTTGATTCAACAAATGAAGTGTAATGACCACTTCTCTCCTCTCCCCCTCCTCCTCCGTTCATTGAGGACTTAACATGGCACAGATGGCCAGTTGTCACCCACATTCATCCCTTTCATTCTACAGTGCAGAGTTGTTCTGATAGCTGCATGTCTTCCCCTGTGGCATCTAGAAGAATGGGATGAGAAACACTGGGGAGCTTTTGAACAAATTCTCAGCAGGCTGTGTAGAGGGGCTGTGTCTCCTCTGAGCGGAGCAACAGAGAGGGCTGCAGGAGGACTCAGGAGCACAGCATTCTTCCCCTTCATGGCTGACTGAACATCCAGTCCTACTTCTTTCTCTTCATATCTGTTCTTTGGCCTCAGTTTCCTCATCTGCAAAAATAGGATAATCACAGTTCCCATTGTAGCAAGGTATAAATGAATTAATTTGTATAAAAGTCACTGGAACTGTGCTTGGCACATCGTAAATTATTGGCAAGGATTAGAGATATTTAATAATCGTTATTCTTGTCACTGGGTATTCACCAGGGGCAGGCATTGGGCAGCAAGACAGGAAGTGGACTCCAAGTCAGTCCCATCCTTGACTATCCTTTAGTTAATCAGAAGAGACAGATATGGAAGAGGACAATTACACAATGGGACAGCAAGAGCTTCAGTGGAGAATGGTGACCCATCCTGGCTTGGGATCAGGGTAGAACTCTATACGAATGGAGTGGGGGTTGGACTAGACGGTTTCAAAGGTTTTCTAGATACTTTGGTCAGGTTGCTTAGAAGCAGACCCCAGAACAGGGATTTGGGTGATTCCTTTTTCTCAGAGAAAGAGAAGTGGGGTGGAGTGAGGGAAGTAGCTAAGCTAGGACTTGGTCATAGCTGTTAATTATCCTTATCCAGACCCCCTGGGGAGCCCTGTAGTGTGAAGTACAACTCAGAGGTGATGCCACTCAGAGGCAAAGTGGCCAGGCTTCCGTTTCCTTTGTCAATGGATCTTTGGCTGCAAGTTATTCTCAGGGATTAAAGAATTTGATGTCCCAGGCAAGAGGGCTTACCACCCACCCAGGACAATTGTCTTGAGAAAACAGAACCCATGAACCATTAGCAGCCAATATGCACAATTCCTGAGGGCTGGGCTCACCAGTCATGTGAAGGGTACCTGCATAGGGGACCTGAGGTGTCACCGCACTTTCAGCCTGCAGTCTCAGACACACAGCCCGAGGGACCTCCTCCATCTTCGTCAGCCAAATGGGAAAGCAGGTCCCTGTCCTGCCTCTCTTGGAAAGAAACTTCGAAGCTGAAATTAGCCAGGAGAGGGCTGCCGAGGCTGCAAAGCTGATACCCAGGCCAAAGGGTGGGGAGCTGGGGAGGTGCCTGGAGACGTGCCCCACTAATGTGCCCCCTGCAGGCCTGTAGACAGGAAAGACATGCAGGAAAATGGCATTTAAGAAAGCCTCCAGGAGACAGCAGGCCAGGCTGTGCTCTGGCTATTCCCGCCCATTGGCAGAAGAGCTGGTGAGCCTACTTCAGAGTTCATTAAAAGAATGCATGAAATCAGTAAGTTCTCTGAAAAATAAGGATCGTAGTCTCATCAGAAGGTCAGTCTGAGGACTGAGTACGATGATGACCCGAGAAGGCTTAGCCCAGTGCCGGGTAGACGGGAGGTCCTCGGGAAACATTTTTTGGAAGATTGAGTAAAATGATGATGAGGAATAGACAAAGTCCGAGCCTCAGTATTTTCTTATGTGACACTGGGCTAACAATATCCACTTGGAGGGATGAAGAGAGGAAAAACGAGACAGTGTAAAGTGTCCAGCACAGGCCTGGGGCCTGGCGGTGCTCAGGAAAGGTCGTGAAATGAAGGTGCAGAGAGAAGACAGCCAGGCCCAGGGGGATAATGCATTCCGCAGTCTGCACTGTCGGTACCCTCCTCCTGGAGGTGGGGGGTGGGGAGGTGTGCACCTGCGCGTGCATGACCAGCCAGGTCCTGAGTCTGCGGCCCTGCACAGCGCCTGCAGTTTTCAATTTTCTCCATGGGTCTGCCACCTTCTTGGGTCTTCAGCCACGCCTGTGCCCACCAGGCTCAGGTAAAGGGGCTCATTCTTCCTTTGCAAGAGCTTCTTACTCTTTGCCAGACAGAGGGCTCAGTCATGTGAAATCCGGGCTGAGCTGCTGTCGGGGCCCGGGAAGCTGAGTTTTAATTAAGACACCCAGAAAACTGGCAGAAGAGGCAGGAAGCCACACTGCAGAGAGCCACGGAAGTATTCAGGGAGAAAGTGGTCAGGGTCCTGGATGTCTGGCTTCTGGCACCAGACTGGCTGTGAAAACAACAGCAAGTCAATCCCCCTCTCTGAGCCTCGGTTAACTCATCTGTAAAATGGAGGGAAGGTTCCGGGAGTGCTCCAAGCTTCCCCCGGCCTGGGGCTCTGAGCCCACCTGGACCTCTCTGTGCCGGCCCCTGCCTGTGTGCTGTCCAACACAGTCCTGCTCTCTGGGGAACTACATTTCCCAGGCTCCCTTGCCAGAGGCCTCCTGGTCTGATCAATGGGAGGCACTGGCAGAAGACTGTTAGGACAGAGGGACAAATCTGGTATGGCTCCCTCCTGCTGTTGCCCCAGCTCCTAAGTGGGCCGTTCCATCATGGACCCCGGATCCTAGGCTTTGGCTATGCCAACCTCTCCTGTTACCACACCAACTCCCAGCTGCCAGCTGTTTGGCTTCCCAGCTTTCTTCTAATCAATTCTTCTTCTCTCTAATCAATTCCCCCCATTGGATTAACCCTGCAGGAGGCTATGGGGAGTCTGAACAGGGGAGAGTGGACAGACAGACTCAAGCCTGGGCTGGCCAGAGGAGAGAGCCTGTGGGAAGGCCTGGCTCCAGGGACTCTAGGAACAGCTTTCAAACCAACACTGGCTTTTCTTGCCGCAGTGAAGTGCATAGGAAATCAGAGGTCAGAGTTCAGAAAAGATGCAAAACCGGTGCTATGGTTTGAATGTGCCCCCCCGCAGTTCATGTGTCGGAAGCTCGATCCCCAATGGGGTGGTGTTTGGAGGCAGGACCTTAAAGCTATAACCCAATTATAGCCCAAGAATATGGGGAAAGGGGCATGCTTGGGTTGGGGAGGGGGGAGTTTGGGTGGAGGGAGGGTAATTGGTGGGATCACACCTACGGTGCGTCTTAGAAGGGCACCGGTGAAACTTATTAAATGCAGAATCTAAATGTCTTAACACAACAACTAAGAAAATGCCATGAAGGCTATGTTAACCAGTCTGATGAAAATATTTCAGATTGTATATGAAACCAGCACATTGTACCCCATGATTGCATTAATGTGCACAGCTATGACTTAATTAGAAAAAAAAAAAGAAGAAAAAAAAGGTGATTAGGGCTGCGGTCCTGCCTTCATGAATCTTCCTGAATGGATTTGTGCCATTATCTCGGGAGCAGGCTCCTTACGAAAGGATGAGTTCAGTCACTTCTCGGGTTTATTCTCTTTCTTCCCTTTTCTCTTTAACCCCTTTTTTGTCCTTCCTCCATGGGTGGACTCAGCAAGATCTCACTTGGCAGATGTCAGCCCCTCAATCTTGGACATCTCCTCTTTCTGAACCATGAGGCAATACGTTTCTATTCAGTATAAATTACACAGTCCGTGGTAATGTTACGTCAACACAAAATGGACTATGGCAGCTGGGATGGCTTCTGCGACTTCTTACACACAGCCAGACCTGGCTCCCTGGGGTAGCACTGGGGCTCCCGCATCCTGGGAACCTCAGCTCTGAGCCCCTTGTGTGTGCTTCACTATTCCCCACCTAGATTGGTCCTTTCCTCCTCTGAGCGGGGCACGACGCTCCATACCACGCAGCCAGGGCACGAAAGCCTTGTTTGATTTGTCTCAGTCTGAAGTCCCTGCTTGCAACCACTAATGACACTGTCTGTCATGGGAATGGCCCAGAGAGATGGGACAAAGCCGTGATGGGGACTTTGTGGAGGAGGGGGCCCCGCGAGCTGCACAGGACTCTGATGAGTGGAAACCAATGGAAGGGGATTCTGGGTGGGGACAGTGGTGTGCAGACAAGGGCTCAGAGGCAAGAATGCTAATGTATGTTTGGTGAGTGGTGCGAATGGAGTTTGACACCAAGATGGAACAAGAGAAGAAAAGACTCTAGGAAAAGCACAGGGCTAAGTTCTTTACATTCACCGTCAGGTACTTATAACCACCTATGGAGTAAGTAGTAGTAAGATCCCACTTCACAGATGCAGCAAGTGGGGGCCAGACATGTAAAGAGACTTGACGAAGGTCACACAGCTAGTACCTCACAGCTTGCTCCTGGGTCTGCACCCAGCTCTCCATGATCAAGAGCCACCACACTCTACTCTTAATTACTGCGTTGCTCTGTGTGACACATGATGAGTAGCATTCAATCCTGGGCGTGTGAGCTTCACGTACTTACAGCATAAATTTGAGATGATATTCTGGAAGAAGATTGCTTCAGTTAGGGATGTGATTCACTGAAATGAAAGTTCATTTTTATCACACAACAAAGAGTCTATGAATAGGCAGCCAGGGACTGTAAACATCAGGAACTTCAGCCTTATCCATCTTTCTGCTTCACCATGCTTAGCGTTGCAGTCTCCATCCCCGACCTTGTAACCTCATGGGCACAATATGGCTGCTCTACCTCCAGAATTACATATACATTCCAGGAAGAAGGAAAAGAAAGGGAAGAAGGAGAAAGAGGTGGTGCAAACATTTCCCCAGAAACCCTCAGTTAGTGTCGCATTGGCCAGAAGTGTGTGACCAAACCT
The DNA here is from genome assembly GCA_963574655.1 of Perodicticus potto. Classification (NCBI taxonomy): domain Eukaryota; kingdom Metazoa; phylum Chordata; class Mammalia; order Primates; family Lorisidae; genus Perodicticus; species Perodicticus potto. The sequence continues at coordinate 30,146 of CAUYRH010013024.1, read as the reverse complement.
ATCTTTAAATAAGAATAAGAAAGTTACTATTTTCAGTGGAACTTGTCACTATGCTGAAAACAAATTAGGGTTCACTTGGTCAGCAAAAAGGGAAGATAGATTTGGGATGGGGAACTAGCAGGTCTCCTTCAAAAGCAGAAGTTAAAAAATTAGCCACCTGCTGTCCATAACTCCTTACTACTGACTCCCTACATTTCAGTTACAGTAAACAATCATCTAAATTGAACCAAGAGCCAAGTATTAAATGGTTAGCGTTTCACAATTGCACGTCTGAGAAGCAGCTCACTGTTTCCTCTGCCAGGAGCTATTTATAGGAACCGATTTCTAATAAACACAGATTGGCAGGTGTGTGTGGAAGGGGAAGGTCAACAGTGCACCCGCATGGCTTTATTGATGCCTTGTCAATCAACTGCTCTTATTTTGTTGTTTAATTTTTTTTAAGCACATGTAAGCACTTTCCCTGCTAATAGCAGATTTACTGAACAGCTCCACAAAGCAGTTCATCTTCCCCGTAGACTGTGGCAGCTGATTATCAACTTTGCGGCTTTGGGTCACGGGGTAAATTGACCCCATATCCATGGTCCCTTCTAGGGGAATTGCAAGGGGTCTGAACAAATTCAATACTGTCCAATAAAGTGCTCCTCCCCCCCTCCCCAGGCACCTAATGCAGTGCCTCAGTTTTGCTGTTGAAGCAAAGGATGTAGTTGACAAATGGGACATCCAAACGTGTGGTTGTGTTGGCCATTTTGTCAAGACCAAAGGAGAGTTTCCCTAGCTGAGGAGTTTGGCCTCCCCTAGAAAGCAGAGTTGCTTCTCCTGCACACCTGCTCTGCTGGTTCAGGTAGAATCGGTCTCTCAGTCAATCCATGCGTGGGGCTCACTACCCTACAGCCTGGTCTAGCCCACCTTTTCTATCTTATTTCCCCTTCTCTCTGTCTTTTATACGTACTCCAGCCAGATGTGTCACCTGCTAATCGTTGCTCACATCTGGGCACCACCCTTGCCTCCCCTGCAACGCCCTCCTGTAAACTTTTCTCTCACCTGCCACCTCCCCACGTCACTTCACTTGTCCAAATTCTTCCCATTCCCCAGACACATCTCCAGATCATCATTATTTAAGTAGCTACCTCGGAGGTCGAGGTGGATGGTCCTCTTATGAAAGAAAGCCCCAGGTTGGTATTTCCAGAAGTTCAGGTAGTCATGATGATGATGACCATGAGAATGAGGAAGAAAAATGTTCTTATTTATGAAGTTTTTTTTTGCAGTTTGGCTGGGGCCAGGTTCGAACTCTCCACCCTCGGTATATAGGGCCAGTGCCCTAACTCACTGAGCCACAAGTGCCGCCCCTATTTATCAAGTTCTTAGTGTGCACCAGGCAAGCTGCTTTTCATGCACAATCTTGTTTTGTCTTTGTAATACCTCCAAGAGGTAGTATCCTCATAAAAAAAGAGACAGAGAGAAGTGGCTTGCCCAGGCACACACAGCTGGCGGGCAGTGGGGTCCTGTACTCCTAGCAGCACAATCCAAGGCTCACCCTTTTGGCATCACATCTTTATGTATTTGCCCCCCTCTGCTGAGTGTAACTAACTACACACTCCAGAAGGCAGGGACCCTGGGGTGCATCAGATGCACCCAATCTCACCCTCTATAGCATCTGAGAAGAGTGAATAAGATAAGAAAGGACCAGAAAAAGTTCACTTAGCCCAGAAAAGGCTGTAGTCAGCGTGGCCTGAACTCCAGGTGCTGGTGTGCAAGTAAATGAAAGAAAAAAATCCTTGGCTGGCACCTCTATCAAAAACCAAATCCAGCAGGGATGGAGGGGGCAGGGGAGAGAATCATGGTTCCCAAAATTTGAAATCCCCAAACCAGATCTCCTTTGAAAGAGAGAGTCTGTCAAGAGACTCTCTAACCCGGAAACAACAGCCGTTGTTTAACAGGCAGATTCTCAGAATAAAGCACGTCCTCAGTGAAGATTAACTCTCCTCTGGGGATGGCCTGCCTGAGAACTTGCGCCTTTCATTTGTACACATTACCAGCCCTTTGGTGCCAGGAAATGTTATGGCCGTGAGGGCAGATTGGGGCCCGCTGTCTCCCGTCTGCTGCTCTTCCTCTGGTCAATAGGAGGATGCCAGCAAAGATGGAAGCACTTAAAAAGGCATCATTTGAATGACTCAGATCTGGAGGTTCGGTTTAGGGAAGGGTTGTTAATCCCCTCCCCTCCAATTAATTCCCCCACAACTTGCTGTAGAAACCAGTTGGCCGTCTAATCTTAGACCGAGCAAGAGAGTTGAAGAATTTAAATGTTCCAGAAGGAAAGAGCAGGACTGGCTGAAGGTGGGAGGAGCAAAGAGAGGACCCGGGGTGCTCGGTTTTGTCTACTCTGCCCAGAACCTCTGCCCCATCTGGAGATTTGGGAGGACTGGGCCCTGAGGCTCTGTGAAGCTGGTGACTTTCTGTTATGGCACAGAGACCACCTCCCCCCAACCCCACGGTATCCACCCGCATGCCAACTAACACAGAACAAAAGAAACTGGGTCGGAGGAGGCCTGGAATAATCGGCAATTTCCCTTTTCATCAGGGCTGGATAAAATGGTTTAATGGTAACAAGGTCTCTTGCTTGTTGGCCAGGCTAGAGTGCCATGGCATCATCATAGCTCATTGCAGCCTTAAACTCCTGGGCTCGAGTGAGCTTCCCACCTTAGCCTCTCAAATTTCTGGGATCACAAGTGTGAGCCAGTGCATCTGGGCTAGACTCAAACATCTTACAGACTCAGAAGAAGCTGTTGGCACCCGCCCCTAGGCCGACAGCAGAAGCTGTTGGCACCTGCCCCTAGGCTGCCCGGAAGAACTGACCATTTCAGTTCTGTGTGCTCTGAACTCTCCACGGTGCCAGGATCGGCTTTTCATTTGCTGAGGGCTTTCTCTGGCCAGTGGCTCTCTCCCAGATGGAGCAGCCTCAACAGACAACTGACAGGAGGGGTGTACAAGTACCCCAGCTCCCTCGCCCCTTCCTGGCCCCAAAGGATTCATCTCCACCTGTCCGCAATAGGAGCTTTCTCGGCCACCTCCCGTTAGTGGCTCCCTCCTTCTCCCCGTCGTACGGCCCACACTGTGCAGGTGTTTGCCAGTATCAACTCCAAAATAAACTACCTGCTCTCCAACTCTGGTCTTGGGATCTGCTCCTGGAGAGGACAATCTAGGACACGGGGGCTGACGGTGACAGGACTAGAGGGGAGCACAGGAGGGAGCCACGAAAGGCGATCCATGTGCCTGGCACTCCAGCTCCAATCCTATTGGGATGCAGGCCCCACTCCTGGATCCGAATCAGACGGAGAACCTGAAGATTTCTATGCCTTGCTTCGTTGTTTTTAATTTTAATGTTTTTCTTTTTGTGGAGGTGGAGTCTTGCTCGATCAGCCAGGCTGTTCTCAAACTTTTGGCCTCAAGGGATCCTCTAGCCTCAGTCTTGCAAAGTGCTGAGATTACAGGCATGATCATCATGCTGACTGTTGTATGTTTTAGGGAAGAAATCACAAATTAAAAACACCGCCATCCTACTGGTCAAGCCAAATGCACTGATCTTAGCCTGTCAATAACCTCTGGCCCACGGCAGGAAACTGAGGGTAGGGGAGGCCCTGCCAAGCGTCACGATGGCATTGTTTGCATGACTGGGCCAGAGAGTGACAGCAAGTCTGGTTAATGTGTCATGGTTGGGCACCTCCAGGCACACTTGTTATGCCACCTTCTCCTCCTGCAGTTTCGGAGATTCCAGATATCTAGTGTTTTCCCTTGGGACACTCCAATTCTCAAACAGGCTGGATTCAACCCCAAGGATTGTGGAGTAAAGATCTAAGGGTCTCAAGGAGTGAGAGGTGAGTGTACTCTTTTAGAAAGCACAGAAAACAATCTTTACATCTGGAAACATCTCACCTACAAAGGTGTGGCTGTTTGGCCAGTGCCCTGGAGGTTCCATGTGGTCCATGTCCGTGCACAGACCTCTGGTGACAAGTGGTACCCTGGCCCCTTCTTATACATCGTCACAGGGTCTCCCTCCCTTCCATGTCCCTTCAGCCCATGGCTAGATGCCTCTAATTTTCAGAAGTCTTCTTTTGCCTGCTGACATCTACCTCTCTCTCACTCATCTTCATTGGCTAAATCCTGCTTTGTGGAACTCCATAGTTAAAATGGCAGGAGGTAAGGAAGCAGTAGGTGCACCAGAATCTCAGAGTGGAGAGGGGGCAAAGGATGCAATGGCTTTGAAAAATTCAAATTATGATCATTGAAAGCTGAGCAATGACAAATAAATTCTATTTTCTATGCTACAAATAACAGCTTGAAGACACCTTAACTGATGGGATACACAGAACACAGAGGGCAGAATCACTTGAGCCCTTACAGGGGACAGATACCAGAATTCCTAGGAAAGGCAGGAGCACACACAATTGGTTAAGATGGAAGACCTTGGTTGGATTTATGTTTCAGGTTCACTTTCAGATATCCAAAGACAGCTGCATGCTTGTCCCTCAGCCCTCCCCTCTTAGAAACAATCACCCCCAATTTCTCTGACCACCTCTACTGAACCCATGTCATAGATCCCTCCCTGTCCTGGTCACTCTCTCTTAAGCCTCTTCCCAACTCAGCTTCTCATGGACTTTTCAAAATGGGCATCTGCATCTGAGAAGGTCATTGGAGATAAGGTAGGGATTAAGTGAAACCTTAGGAAGATCATTCTTTTCATCAATAATTATTTTTAATATCAAAGCAAATAAGGACTTTGTTGTCAAGTAGACTACAACCCCAGAATAACAATTTTAAATAATTCAAGAAATTTTAGATATGCCTGCAGGCACTGGTTGCTTCAGGGAATGCCCCCCAAACCATGGTGGTTTTGAGTTTATGCTTCTTTGCCCTTATTGGTGTTTTCATTGGCAAATCTGAGAAGCCCTGGGCTGTTAGCATGTTAGAAGAGTAGTACCCAGAGGAGAGATGCCAAAGGGAATGGGTAGTTGCCTCCCCGGTGTACAACATATGAGAGGTGCAGGCACACAGCCCTACCCCCCATGTTACTGGCCAAAATTGAACCAGTCTGGAGCCAGACTTGGAATCTGCAGAAGTGAGAGTTTAGAGCTTGAGAACCTTGAAAGAAAAACCAATGGAAAATGCCCAGCCAAAACATGGGATTTCTGGCCTATGCTCCCCCAGATTCTGGGTGGAGACAGGCCCACTTGTTTTTGTTTGGACCTCAAAATATAACATTTCTTTTTCAAACTATTCTAATCCAAAGAGCATGTGGTGACTTCTACAGTGACAATATGTTCATTTATTCATTAGTTCAACAAATATTTATTGAGCCTCTGCCATATGCCAGGAACAGTGCTTGGCAAATAGAGGTCCCCACAGATCTACTTTGATGACTAACTAAAATCTAATATATCATTAACATTCCCACCACTGGGCATGCGTGTGTGTGGGTGTGGGTGTGTGTGCAGGCATGTGCACATGTGTATAGGGCCAATTCCCTTCAGCAGGCCAAAGGAGGTCCCTGGCAGGCTTATGCATATACTTTTCCTATCAAACAGAGCCATTTTGTCATGATTTAAGAATATTCATCAACTCCCAAATTGGGTCCAAATTAATAATGTACAGTGACTGGTGGGTTTCCGACAGTCTAATTTGGTTTGAGCTCAATGGTGATAGGAAACACCTGAATTTAATTCTGTCCCAATCTACCCTATTTTTCCTTCTTTCTCTGACCCCTCCCAAGAAGTCACTCAGAGGGTTCATTCTCAGTACTCAACAATAAAGATGCAGCACTCTCCAGCTCAATTCCTCTCTTCTCTTTTCCAAAAGTAATTCACACCGTTGAGTAGTTCTCAACTGCGATTGCATCTTAGAATCTCTTGGGAACTTTTAAAAAAGAATGATGCCCAAGTCCTAAACCCAGAATCTAATTCAAGTGATCTGGAGTGTGGTCCAGTTACCATATTAAAAAAACAAACAAACAAAAAAAACTTCCCAAGTAATTCTAAGATATGAGTGTGGGGGACTACTGAGGGTTATTTCGCTCAGAGATCTGCAGGATCCCTCAGACAGGCTACGTTATCATCAATGAGATGATACCAACTAGTGAGTCTGGTCTCAATGTTGGAGCTGATGCAAACAAAGCTGGCATTGTGAAGTATAAATCACATGCCCAGAACACTGCTAAATACTACAAGGAGTTGTTGCTTAAGCTCTGAGCTTCAGTCAGGTCGTCTGTATAGTGGTGCTCTCTCCTTCCCCACACAACATCCCATGTTGACATACATAGAGTAGAATGAGTTTAATGGGGACATAACACAGGCGGGCAGAGGCCACGTCTGCTCATGGTAGTCTTTGAGGAATCATCAAATCATACAACATATTCACTCATTTCTCTCTTCATTGGCATCTCCAACAAGAGTGTTTTCATATGTTTCTGTAGCTATAACAAAATACCTCAGACTGGGTGATTTATAAATAGCATAAATTTATTGCTCACAAATATGGAGGCTGTGAAGTCCAAGATCAAGGTGCCGATAGGTTCAGTGTCTGGGGAGGGTCTGGTCTCTGCTTCCAACATGAAACCTTGAACCCTGCATCTTCTTGAGAAAATGAATGATGCATCCTCACTTGGCAGAAGGGCAGGTAAGTGCCCAGTTACTGCCCTCTAGTCCTTTTGCAGGGTACTAATCCCATCCATGAAGGCAGAGCCCTCATGGACTAATCACTTCCTAAAATCCCCACCTCTTCATACTGTTGCATTGGAGATTAAATTTCAACATGAATTTTGGAGGGGACATAATCAAACCGAAGCAAGGAGAATTAGTATTGCACAGATGTTTCCTAAACTGAAGTGGATACTAAGAAAGTATTGTTGACTAGCTCCACATGCAGGAAAGAGGGCCATCCTAGCCAGGACATGACTATCCATATTTCCACAATGTTGGTGTTTTGGTGGCAAGAGAAGAGACCCCTTCAAATTTGCATAAGAAATAAAAAGGAGGATCATTTTTTGGATGTATCTCTGCAAACCCAAAGAAATACCATGAAATTGGGCCTTATGGGAGAAGGAAATCAGATTCTCATAACCAGGTTCTCTCTCAATCCCTGTTGTCTTGAATGGTTCCTTTTCTTTCCTTCATCCTTCTTTCTCTGTAAGCTGCCTTGTCTGTAAAAGGTGGCCAGCCGTTTTTCCAGGGTCTACCCTGCCACAGTTCAAGGAGCAAGCAAAAACTGACATCTGCAAACAGTTGGAGTCCAGCCCCGAGGGGAGAGAATCTGATTGGCTCAACTTTAATCAGGTGACCACCCCCATCCAATAATCTGCTTTGTCCAAGGAGGAGATCATGTGGTATAAATATGGCTGCCAGAGCCCATCTGTAGGGAAAGGGTGATTGCTCTTAGAGAAAGGAGACATTGACAGAACACTCCATTTATCATCTTCTACAGTCACATACAGGGTGGTTGGTGACAGATTAGTTTACAGATGACTCGATAACTAATCTGAGAGTGTATTGCTCTGGCACCTACAACCAGAAGTTTCCATCCAGTTCACCCACTCCCCAGGAGGAAGGCAGGAGGCAAGGGCTCTCCCAGCTTTCCTCCTCACCCTGTGCTGTGCTTGGAAACAAATTGGTACAACTGCTGTCCAACCTAATTACCAGCAGGAATTAATCAAAGGTATTCCCAACTGCATGAGTGCTGCTCGCCAGGAATGTCTCTGAGTTGAAATTCTTAGAATAGTTTTGTTTATGAGGAAGTTTTACACGTTAACTTTTTCCAAAAGTTAGTGAGAGGAGCAGTCCCCACAAAGACATCTGAGAGCTCTTTGGCTGTCTTAATTCACTCATGATGTTTCATTAATATCAATTTTCTCCCCGAATCCCAGCCTGGCAGGTTCTTTTTACAAGTGTTCTATTCTCCAAACTAGCTGGGTTTTTTGTTTTGTTTTGCTTTTTGCTTTAACTTATCCCTGGATTTCTTTATCCATTTCCTAAAAGTTCTTCTAAATCTTCTCCATACTATACACATCTATGGAATCTAATGGCCCCATTTAAAAAATGAAGGGCACCACAGACTTTATGGGTTTTGTTTTCTACTTTAAAGCTGTTCCACAAAGGGAAGTTGGTGGGGGAGATTCTAGAGAAACAGACCTAATGTGGTTTCTTATTCCTGCCCTCGGGGTTGAAGGTACAGTAATTCTATCTTTTTCTCCTCCATGCTTCCAAATTCTAGAAGTCTTGAGTGAGTGCCATCTTGCTTAGACTTCTTAATAATCATAGACAGAGGGATGGTGAGAAGGATGAACAGAAATCCTAATCCACCACCATTCTCACCAAGGTTGGACATAATAGAGGACATTTCCATCTGGCTTGTTTCCTGCTCTGTTGCCCCTGTGACAGTCAGTGGCTTGTTTGTTCCCTGATCTATTCACTGTCCTTCCTCTGCTCTTTGTCCCCAAGCTCCCTTGCCATTGGCTTCTTGGTGGGTTCACCCAATGGAAGGCACTGTCAGAAGCCTGAAGGATGGAAAGAGGAGGAAAACCAAGATAATTCTTTGTCTCCAGTGGCATTCCTGAAAGTGACAAGGTTTCTCCCATGGCTTCCACGGCTGGGCAGCCCTTGCTGTAGCCCTGGACCCCCTCTGCACAACCCTGAATATTGAGATTTGGTTATACCACATACCCCGGTGTCCCTTAAGCTCTAGGAGTGGCAGCAGTTTTCTTCTGGAGCTTCTTGACCTCCCAAACCTTCCATTACTTGTGTAATCAATCCCCTCTGTTAAATACTCTTCATTTGAATCACCTAGAGCACTTTTTGTTTTCTTGGTGGGCCCTGACTGATCTAATCTACCTACCCAAGATTAAAAATTTCTGCCGGCTTATAAATGATTATTTCTCAAACTATCTGCCACAAAGGACCATATTTAAATATTCCCAATCTAGCATAGATTGGCATGTTCCTACTGCATGTGGCTGACACACACCTTGAGCTACCTTTCACTTACAAGGCAAATTTGACAGTAATTGAACCGATCTACACCCAGTTCAATACAACAAGTCTATTGAACCTACATTTGAATGTCCCAGCAATGTAAATTGCCATAAAAGCTTCTAAGCATTTACCCTCAACCTTGGTAGTTGTACCATTATAGATATCTTACAGAGAGTTTGCAGGCTGGTGTAGGAGCATGGATCACATATAGACTAGCACCGTTCTGGGATACTTTTTATTTATGTGTAGGACCATTCCACAGTTTGGAGAATCTGGGTGTAGCATAGATCATTTATCCTTTGGGTTATGTGCAATTCAGAAGTTGCATTTCTCATACCTGTTGCATTCCACATAACTTCCTAATGCAGAAATCATATGTAATAAGGAAAGCAACAATAACCACCACTTACCAGGAATTGACTTCCTTTTTAAATTTAGGTCATTTAATTCTCACAACAGCCCTGCAATGAGGTGCCAGTACGATCCCCCATTTTACAGACTGGAAAAGTAAGGCTCAGAGATTAAATAAGTTGGCCAAGAACACCCGCCTGACTCATTGCCCATGGCCTTACCAATGACCCTGAATTGCTTACTCATCTTTTATCCTCATACATCAGAGGAAGACATCGTTAAAGATGTGAAGGACCCAGTACCACCGTTCTTTCCCTCACCTTGGATAGGGTTCCTCATAAAAATGTCCTTTTGTAAACACCCTGCATTTATCCAGCCAAATTGCCCCCATCAACACTCTCCTTCAAACAGCCTTCTCCAAATCTTCCAGGACACCCTTCTCTGATTCCCTACCGCACTAACTGTCCACTCTGCACTGTCTGAATTTATGGTGAATGCCACACAATCCTGCTGTCCCCAGACTGCCCTTTAGAGCCACTTCTTATCTTTCTTGAGTTTAGAAGCTCTTCAATAACAGAGGCTTAGTAATAGCAGTGGTTCCTGGTACATAGCTAATATTTATTGAGCACTTCTTGGCGCCAGGCCTTGCTTTAAGTACTTTCCCTACAATAACTTGTTTAATATTCACAGTATGAGTGAGGTACATTTATTATCCTCTTTTGACATATGAAGAAAGAGAGAGAGCTGAAGAAAATATCTCCGTCTCTTAGTTCAGATTTCTATAACAAATTACCATACACAGGCTGGGTAGCTTAAACAACAGAATTTATTTCTCACAATTTGGAAGGCTAGAAGTCTGAGATCAGGCTGCTAGCACAGTCGGGTTCTAGTGAGGACCCTCTTCCAGGTTGGAGATTCACTGTGTTTTCACATGGCAGAAAAAGGGCAAAAGAGCTTGCTGAAATCCCATTTGTAAGGGCTCAATCCCCATGAACTCATCACCTCCCAAAGACCCACCTCCCACCTACCGTCACTTGGAGGTTACGATTCCGACATACGAATTCTGGGTGGACCCAAACATTCAATGCATTGCACTCCAGTTCAACAAGGGAGAGCTGGGCTGGGATTTGGACCTTTGGATTGTTGATCTTCAAAGTAAGTCTGTGCTCTTTAGCCTCTGTGCAATAGTGAACACTTCAAGGTGGCCATAAAGTTCATGTGCAATTTTAAATTGCATATTATAGTAAATTGCACATGAACCTTATGGCCACCCTGTATCACCTAGGTAGGTTCTCCCAGGGCCCCAAGGAAGGAAGGCAGTGTAATTGCTGAGACTATTTTACAACTGGGAGGACACGTGGAGAATTTTTAACTTTCCCATTATGCAAGTGAGGAGACCAAAGCCCAGAGAGAAGTGATTTATACAGGGTCACACAGGAACCACGAGAGCATCCCTCGCAAGTTCTGAGTCTCAGTATGGAGATCAGATCATCCTCTGCACCAGTTGCCAATGCAGGCAGTTGGGTATTTATTTGACTACAGCGCTCACAGAGAAGCATGAAGTATCTCCTGCGACCCATGATGGGCAAGCATTGATATTGAGGAGGACCTGGGTGTTGGGAACGGTCTGTGCAAATGGAAGTTTCCAAGGAAGGGAAGGGAGCTGAGTGTAGAGCTGGGAGCTCTTGCCTGGGAGTCAGAAGCCTGGACTTGAAATCCTCTTCTGCTGCACAAACTTTGGTAAGTTGCTTAACTTCTCTGAACCTCAGTAGTTTCATCTGCAAAACATTCTGGGTTTCAGAGTGGCTGACACATGTTGAAGGCTTACTGCAGGGCTGAGGACCTTGGATGCAATCATCTTGTTTAGTGCTCAAAATAACCTTATAGGGCTGGTCTCAGTGATATCTTATTTACGGCGGACTTGGGGAAGCTTGGTAACTTGGGGGTGCACAGCCAGGCTTCCCTCCCAGATTTGACCATTGTCATACCTTACAACACATGGGAAATGCTTAGCACAGGCTTATTCCTGAGACTCTTCCTCTCCCCGAACCTCAATCTCCACATTTACACAATGAGCCATAGTAGAAGAGGCTCAAACGTCTACAAGCTCAAACACCAACACTTGGGCTTCTCTTCACCAAATGGTTGCAGCTTGCCCCATTGGGTGCAAAGGTAGGATTGCTTTTCCTGGTCCTCTGAGATGAGGTGGGGTCCTGGGACCGGTTCTAGCCAGTTGTGAGCAGAAGTGACATGTGCCACTTCTGTGCTGGGGCAATGAATTGCTAGTGTGGAAACCCTCGAAGCTCCTCTTTTCTCCACCATATTTAAGACAGTGGCTGCTCCTGTAGTCTGGGTACCTGAGTGGGGAGAGACAGAGCCAGCTCCTGTTCAGTGCTCCTGTAACATAAGCGAGTAGCCTATCTTTGCTTGTCAAGCCACTGAGCTCTGGGGTTGTTTATTACAGCGGAGCCCAGCATAGCCTGACTGCCACCACAGGGGGTGCAAACAAAATAATCCAAGCATTCCAATTTTATTAAAAAGTATGACTCTCTTATTTTAGCTTTTGTTTTCCCTCTTTTGATGTAAACAAGAAAATGAGTTGCATTTCACAGTGTATATAACTCTTCTATCACACAAAAAGCTACATGATGGTGACCAGCGCCTCTCTGGACCTCCTGGGCTGGGGAGGGACAGGGACTGCGAGAGCCGACTGTGTTGAATGTTGAACCCAAGGGCATAGCTGCTACTCGGTTCTGATGGCAGCTGTGTAGAAATGTGAGCCTGGTGCCAGAACTTGTTGTTTTTCAAGGGAAACTGAAAATCCAGGTGTGTTTATATGAAATCTTTCATTCCACACAAGTTGATAAATCAGAAAAATAATAATAGTGGTGCAGGCCAAAGCAAATGTGTCTTTTGGCTGTGTGAGGCCTGGTGGTCACCCGTTGGAGTCCCCCAGACTGGAAGGTTCAGCATGCCCAGTCCAGCACCAAGTTTCATGTCACTCTGCCTAGTTAGTGAGCTCTCCACAGGCTGGGACATTTGTCATCACTGTCTCATCAACACCAACCCCAGCATCTGACACATGGTAAGGGCTGGATAAATATGCGGTGAGTGAATGGACACATGAGTGGGTGAATGAATGACATTCAGTCTGGAATAGGGTCTTGGGAATCTGAGGCCTCCAGGCTTAGGGCAGGGACACTAGGAGCAAACTTTTAGACAGTCCTGCTTGGGTGAAAATTAGGGCTGAGGTGAGGTCAGAATGACTGGGGACATGGTCCTTGTCCGGTCTCTTCCCTGGGGCTAGGCCCTGCTGGCAGTGCTGCTGTCTCCTGCTGGTACTCCAGGGCCCACCATGCTCAGCCTGAGCTGGACTTGGCCCCCTCATCTCAGCCACCTCTGCTGTCCTGCATGCTGCCTCTGGGACCCCAGGCACAGTCTCATGCACCTGCAATGCCCCCTTTGAACTGTTCCCTCCCACTCCTACTGATCCAAACCTTTGCCCTCACTGAAGTCTCCATCAAGGCTCACTCGCCTTATTCTAAGTTCCTCCCATGTCCTCTGAGTTCCCAGGAAAAAGGACCCAAATACTTGCTCAGTGGAACCCTCTTTTGGGAGACACTGAGAAAGGCAGCACTGTGCACTGTCATAGGTGAGTTTGGGCTCTGTCACAAGACAACCCAGGCTCACATTCTAACTCTACCCCTCAGCTGGCATATGTATTAATTTCCTATTGCTGCTGTTAACAAGTTACAAGAAACTTAGTAGCTTAAACCCCCAACATATTATCTGGCAGTTCTGGAGTGAAGTCTTTAAAACAAGGTGTGGGCAAGACGCATTCCTCCGGGGGATTGAGGGGAGATCTGCTTCCTTGCCTTTCCAGCCTCTAGAGGCCACCCGCATTCCTTGGCTTCAGGCCCCTTCCTCACCTCACTCTGACCTCAGCTTGTCACTCCAACTTCCTTTCTAATACAGACCCTCCTGCTTTCCTTTTAAAAAGCTTCAGCTGGTGCTATTGGGCCTACTCTCCCCATCTCAAGATCCTTAACTTAATAACAATTGAAAAGTCCTTTTGTCCATAGGAGTTAACATAGTCACAGGCTCAGGGATTAGGACATGGACATTTGGGGGAGCTGTTATTGTGTCTTCCACCGTGTGTAGGATAAATCTGGATTAGTTAAACTCAGTTTCCTCATCTATCATGTGGGCATAACAGTAGCCTCTAACCTCAGGGTTACTGTGAGAATTAAATGACTTAATACACAGAGAGCCCCGGCTCAGTGCCTGGGTCATTGTAAATGATGTATGTTAGTGTATGTTAGCTCTTTACATTGTCATACTGTGAAATAAGGGTTCCATGGCCAATTGAGTTTGAGAAAGGCTCCATATCACATCTGCTTCTTTAGATTCATGCTGCCCCTCAGCGCGTTAAAGGCTCCGACAAATCTTGCAAAAATAAAGGGTTCCGGTGGCTGATCCAGCAGTTCCTGAATGTATTTGACCTTTCAATGAAATTGTTTCTTTGCTAAGTGTCTATTTAAATCCTTCCCATCTGGAAGTTGGGAAACCCTGTCCTAGAAGGTGTGCCTTGCATGGTAATCGTATAGTGAGAAGCTCCAGCAAAGAAGTACACCTGGTAGAAATGAAGGACATAGGTCCCTTTCCTGCAGGTGCAGACTCCTAAGACACCCAGCGGCATCCTGGTTGGAGGGTCGAGGAGTGTCTATGCCCTTCAGCTCTCCCCATGTGCCCTTCCGATTAGGCTGAAGGTTGTTCCAGGCCCTTCAAGCAGCCTCTTTCCCTATTTGCAGGTGGAAAGGTGTTCTTAATAATATCTCCCCCAGCTCCTTCCAAATGCCTAAAGACTGGCTACCGGATTCCTGCCTCTCAGATGCAAACTACGGTAACTATGATGATCCCAGAACAAGCCTGAGAGCTTGCTGCAAGGATCAGTGAGTTTTCCCAGGTGCAATCAGGCCAATTGTGTCCCCCATCCCAAGCATTTATGTCCACCCAGAACCTCAGAATGAGACTTCATTTGGAATAATGGTCTTAGCATTCAAACAAGGCTGGGCACAGTAGCTCATGCCCGTAATCCCAACATTTTGGGAGGCCGAGTTGGGAGGATTGCTTGAGGCCAAGAGTTTGAGATCAGCCTGTGCAAGATTGAGACCCTATTTCTCTCTCTCTCTCTTTTTTTAACTGATGTTTGTTTTCCTCCATGTTTATTTCCATCTTGTTTAAGAGCTTGTGGAAGAACAGCTGCAGCAGCTCAGTGGTTGTTCCCACCCATTCAGTGGCCTGAGCAGTGGGAGCTGCAGACCAGTCTTCAGTGGCAGGTGGGCCCTCCGGTCTTCAGTGGGGACCTGCTGGGTAGGCACAGAGGGCACCTGCAGCCTTCTGACCAGTTTGCAACCTTTGGCTGAGTAGCAGTGCGCTCAGGAGCTGGAGCAGTCCATTCGCCCTGAAAGTCCTCCGTGGCCCCAGCTTTCTCAGCAGCAGCCTGCTCTTCCTTTTCAATCTCTCCAGGATCTCTGTAGAAGTAGCGATCAGGCATGACCTCCCACAGGTGTTCAGGGGAGAGGGTGCCACGCATGCGGAGATCTTCCCGGGCCAGCACCCACAGCATCAGACCTACTAAGTGAGCTCCCTTGCTGTTGCCTGGGATGGCGATGTCCACATAACACAGAGAATCTGTGTGACACAGAGCAGCCATAGGCAGGTCAACATAAGGCGCCTCTGTGAGAGGCTGGTGGTCAGCCTTGGGATCAGTAACCACCAGAAGATGAGGCTCCCAGAAGGCTGCCTGGAGCTGGTTAGTGAAGGCTCCAGGAGTGAAGCGGCCAGCAGTAGGCTCCAGTGGCAGAAGCAAACTTCAGCACAGCTCGCTGGCCAGTGTTCCTGGAGGACATGACACCGACATCAGCAGGGTTTTCAACGGCCACACTGGCCTGAGCTGCCAAGAGAAGCTTCTCCCTGGTCCTGTTCAGATGTATGACGTAGACGCCATCACTTTTCCCTTTGTAGATGTCCTTCCTGTTCCATTTGGAAGTCAAGGTTGGTGCCACCTAAGTGGTTTCCTGCTGCCAGGCATTTGAGGACATCCTCTTCTTTCAATCAACGGCTCCGGACATTGTGAAAATTTCTCTTTAAGTTACGGTGGGAATTGAGAACAATGCTGTATTGGCCCCACTGAGCAGTGCAGAAAAGGAGACCCTACTTCTAGAAAAAAAAAAGAAAGAAAGAAAAAATTAATTGGGCATAGTAGATTGAACCTGTCGTCCCAGCTACTCAGGAAGCCGAGGCAGGAGGATCTCTGAGCCTAGGGGTTTGAGGCTGCAGTGAGCTATGATGTCATCATTGTACTCTAGCCGAAGTGACAGTGAGAGACCTTGCCTCGAAAACTAAATGAATGAAGAAAGTGAAAGAAACTGTCACAGAAAGACTAATATTTAGATGTAGAATCTTTTAAATGTCCAACTTACATAGTAACAAAGAGTATGGTGGTGGTTACCAGAGGATAAGTCAGGGGAAAGGAGAGAGACTGGCCAAAGGGTAGAAGCCCCCAGGTAGAGACTGAGTAAGTGCTGGAGCCCTCGAGTACAGCATGGGGACTACAGTTACTAATGGGGTATTACACGCTGGAAAAAGTAATACTGACTAACCATAGAATATCCTCAAAAGTTCAGCATGGGCTCAGCACCTGGAGCTGGCAAGTTCAAACCCAGCCTGGGCCTGCCAAACAACAATGACAACAACAACAAAACAGCCAGGCGTTGTGGCGGGCACCTGTAGTGCCAGCTACTTGGGAGGCCGAGGCAAGAGAATCACTTAAGCCCAAGACTTTGAGGTTGCTGTGAGCTATGACGTCAAAGCACTCTACAGAGTGTGACATAGTGAGACGCTGTCTCAAAAAAAAAAAAAAAGAAAACTTCAGCATGGAACAAATACATCCAAAAAACAACCAATCATAATCCCATCTTTTGGGCAGTCTGAGCAATCTCTGAACAACCCTTCAGTCTCGTTCCTGGGCATATTATTGGTTTTATAAAGAGGCAGTGGAGCACGCTGGTTCTGAGAACAGTTTCTGCCATCCACCTGCCTACGTTCCAACCCCAGCCTCAGTGTATACCGCCACGGGATGACTTGGTTGGGTCACTTGAACTTTTGTTGCCTGCTTCGGTTTGCTCAAATCTAAGCGGGAGTGTAAACTGAAAATAGTATCTGTCTCATTGGGGAAGGAGGAATAAATCTAAAAGCCCTCAGGACAGAGCCAGGCACGCGGTAAAGCCTGCCTGGTATTTTTGCTTACCTTTGTATGTGATGTCTGTTTTGAGAGCGCTCGAAGTTTCTCACAGATGAGTTTCTCTGAGCTCACACGATGTCTGTTAATGGATGTGTCGGCCATCCCTGGAGAGGAGCTGGGAAAACCAGAGGCAAAGGGTGGGGTCCCTGGCTGGTGGGCATGGGCTGTTCCCAGAACCTTTCTCGCAGGGTCCTGTCCTTCCTCATGTGGTACTGGGGCAACTGTTTCTCAGGCAACGCCCCCCAACCAGAGGAACTGCCACTGTCCCACTCACATGCCCTCGGCCCCTTTTACCAATTCTGCGAGCTTACCCTCTCTCTTCTGCCTGGTTTGGTGCTGACAGCTGGAAGATTCCAGGCCAACCATTTCGTAGAACCCCCTCATGCAAGTTTGTTTGATGTTTCCCTTTGATTAAATTCAGGTTATGTAATTTTCAGAGAAAATAACAGTTTCATCCTTTTTTTTTCATGGAAAATATGGAATCCATTTGGAATCAATTTTGACATAAATGATACGTTTTTTTCTCATTTATATGAAACACTTTTATCATCTAGCAAATATTTAATTGCATATTTAGTTGCATCTTTCTTTATATTTTTGTGTGTATGTTTGTATTTTATCTTGGCATATATCTATCTTTGCTTCTCTCTCTGGTTTCTGAGCTCTTCTCAAGTGACTACTGAGACATCGTGAATGGTTATTTGAAAGCCAGTGTCACATCGTTTTCATTACCGTGGCTTTGTAATCTGCTCCAAGCATGGTACTGCATGAATTCCCCCAAATTATATGCCTTTTCTCAGAAACTTCCTGGCTTTTCTGTCCCATTAAGTCTTCTGCCATACCTTAGAATCGTAGCATCAAGTTCTTTAAATACAACCTTTATGACTCAGGTACACAATACTTACTGTGAATAATACCTTTGTGCCCTAAGTTTCCAACTCACTGTGCAGAACTGGTCACTCATAGCACTCAAACTCTCCCTGTGTGAGCATTTCATGTGTATCTCTCCAATCTTCTCTGTCTCAGAAAAGTTTTGTGCTCTTCCGTACAAAGCTCCTGCCCATTTCTTGTAGCGCTGTTTATTATTTTTGATTCTCTTATGAGTGACATCATGTCTCTCTCTCTCTCCCTGCTGTCACTGGCTGATGACCTGTGATAACTATGCCAGCAGACAGAACAGCACAGGAGTTAAGTTCAGAGCTATCTGGGTTCAAGTCTTGGGTTGCTCACTCATTAGGCAAGACCTGTGACCACTCCCACTCTGTGCCTCAGGTTTCCGCATCTGGGAAATGGGCAGATTGGTAATATCTGCCTTCCCTCCCAGGGCTATCTTGAGAATGGAGACCTGGAAGAGCACCTGGCTGCCACTTACACTAACCGTGGCAGTCAGCGTCAGCTGTTGCTACTTTTTAAATAGGCTCCTTACTGACCCCTGGGGCCCTTCTTGGGGCTGTGGCGTGTGAGTGATGAGAAAGCCAATTGTTGCTTCACACTCCCCTGCCAAATGAGGGGCTTTATTTGGAAGCTGAGAACAACCAGGGAGCTGGAAGGAGGGAGGCTAGAGTCTCTTCCCCTCTCCTTGCTTCAGAAGCTGTGTGGTCTTCTTCTCAGGGCATTTCCACAAGTCTCTGCTCCATTTTCCTCCCCTCCCTCCCTCCTGGCCTTCTGCTCTGTACCCCACCCACCCACCATGGTGACTCTGGCCCTGCACCTCCCTCACCACTTCTCAACTTGGCATCCGCAGGGGGAGGTTCTGTTTCTCCTTTCCCATGGTCATGTCCAGATGCGGGAGTCTCGAGGGCTGTGTCCGTGTCTTCAAGCCAGCCGTGGCCAGGCTCTACTGGGGTGGGGCAGAGCCGGGGTCTGAGTTTAGAAAGTTGGCACAGGAAGGAGCAGTTTCCCCAAAGAAGGGAATGTTGGCCACAGTGGGCACACCCAGGACCTCTGGGGGTGGACAGTTGAGAAGTGGTGCCTGTCCCGCAGTCCTGGTAGTCCACGAGCAGAGCTTGAACTTGCTTGAACCAGAAATCACCAGCGAAGGTGCCTGTGAAGAAGATCATATTATTCCCTTTTATAGATGAGAAATTCGTAGCACAGAGAGGTTAAGGAACCTGCCCAGGGCTGCAGAGCAAGCACTGGTCAGAGATGTGTCATCAAACCTGAGCCTTCAGCCTCTGGGCTCCCCTCATCCATGTCCCCCACCCCACTGTGTGTGTCAGGGGAGCGACACCCCTATGTCTCTCCAGAGCAGCTCAGGGCCTGCCCAGGGCAGGCAGGCCGGGTCTTGGAGGAGGTGTCTCACGGGGAAAGATGGAGATGAGTGGGGACAGCACTGAGAAGAAAATGGCAACCCGGGGGACAGGGGTGGCAAGACAGAGGTTGGGAGGCAAGAGAGAAAAACAGTGTACACCACGGGCCAGAAACGCAACCAAGTTGTTATCAGGATTCATTTTCGGATTCTCAAGTCATAGGGCCAGACTGGGACTGGGATGGGAACAACCAGGACTTGACCTCCAGGCTAAAGTGTGTTCTCGCTGTACCATGTCACGCCTCATGCTGTCACTCTTGAGACTGCACGTGGCCACCGGACACAGTGCTGGCTGCAGCCAGTGCCAATCTCAAGCCTGCAGAGATGACTCTGGTCACTCCTTGTGCCTCTGCCCAGACAGCCAGTGTCCCTGGGCCCCCCCTGAAATCCCAACCCTCAGCTCAGTGGGTCTCACGCCATCTTCCTTGGGGCTTAGGCTTTGGGGATGGGAAGGGTCAATGCAGAAAGGAGGGGCAGCCGGCAGAACCCCGGCCTCCTCTGGGCAGGCTCAGCTTACGGGGAGGATGACATTGGCTTCCACTTGAAGAAAAGATTTTTTTCATTGTTTGTTTAAAAAAAAAAAAAAAGAAAGAAAGGAATCCACACACTAGCTGCTCCCTGTCCTCTTCACTGAACTCACTCATACTCATCCTTCAGTTTTTCCCTAAAATCCCCCCACAAAGAGATCCTTACTTTACACTCTCTGCAAGTAGTTGTGCTTGTCTTTCCTGAATGTCACCATGGTTTGTGATGATGTCTTTATGTTTAGAGACAATTGGTTTAACATCTGTCCTCTTCATCAGACGAGGCTGCCTGAGTCAAAACCAGGCTCAGGTTCAAAGTGGAGAAGAACCTTCATCGCTGTGCCTCGTTCCCTTGTCTATAAAAGGGGCTAATAATGTAGCTTCTGCCTCACACCCCTGTCGCAAAGATGCACTGAGCTAATAAAGGAAGGAGCATGGAATAGAATCTGGTGCAGCCTTAATAGAAATTCAGTGCTGTTACTATCAGTGCCACCTCCGTTGTCACCATCATCACCACCACCATCATCCTTGGGGTCAAGATCAAGTCTTGCCCGTTCACTACTGCAGCCTTAGTATTTAGCTCAAAATGCTTATTAAGTGAATGAGTGATAGAAAGAGGGAAAGAATTAATGCTCGTCTGGAAACAAGATTGCTTTCCTAAAGAGGCAGTCCCTTGGAGCTACCAAGTTGATTCTTCGTATTTTTCAAGTGGAAAAACAACCTTTCCCCCCAGGTGAAAACATTTAAGCATAGCCTGGGAGGGAATCGTGACATGCTGCGTGTTCTTGGCTATTTTGTGGAGATCCTTTATGGGGAACATTTTGAGGCTGCGAGGAAGTGTTATTTCTTTGTGGAATGTCTAGGTTTCTTTTCTCGGTAATTTTTCATGTGCTTGTCACTTTCCCAGACTAATTGGTGGGCTCCCTTCTCCAGCTTTCTGCACAGACTTTCACTCATCTGGTCTGGCCACCACTCGATGCAGCCCACTTGGGGTGTCAGGAAAAGCACCCTGGAAGGAGAGCTGGGAGATGTGAGTTGTCTGGGGCTTTGGGCAGATCTCTGCCCTTCCGTGGGTCTCACTTTCTCCATACAGAATATCAAAAGGTTTCATTAGATGTTTGCTAACAGAACTCTAAATTCTAAAAGAAGCTGCTGGCTTCCGGTTGGACAATTTCTCCTTCTGGCTTTGTACTGCTCAAATTTTGCCCCTCCCGCCTCACTAGGGCTTGAGGGTCCACAGCATCTCAAACCCTCAGAGTGCAGTAACTGGTGTAATAGCTCTACCTCTGGAGTAAAGCAACAGCCAGGCCGCAAATGAATGCACAGGGTTTCCATTGTGGGCCCCAGATGCAGCGTTGCCAAGGGAAACTGAGGCCCAGAATTCTGTTCATTGATGCCAAAGATCAGCCCATTGGGACTGGGAGGAAAACCAGCCCTCCATGGGGGGACCTAGATTCCCTCTTTTCCAGATGAACTTTGAGGGGCTACCAAGAATTTGTGGGGTCCCCTTAAAGGAACCTGGGACAACCAGTTGGAAGAGAAGACAGTCCACAAAAGAAGCCCTTGGACTCTATGTGAAAAAGAAAACACCCCAAGTGCTCCAGCTCAGCCTGCAAATGCAGGCCGTGTTTTAGGCAAGGAGGAACAATATTAGGTATGACATCAAGAGATGTCACTAATACTGTTCTCCTACTCAGTCTTTAGAGGATTTCCTTTAAGTTTCTTAAGTGGATAAAAAGAAATCACAAGAGTTAAGTCTGATTGAAGTTGTTTACACTGGGACGCGTGCAGGCTGGGACCAGGGACTACAGGGCGGGGACCCTAGCTCTGCCACCTCTAGGCCTTCTCAGCTCGTGTGTCTTTCAGAACCATTCTCTTCTTTACTCATTTTTGTTGTAAAGGTTAAAATAAATCTTTCCTGTTAAAAACATCCAGGACATAGGAATGCTGGACATTCAAAAACTCTAGCAAAACATGTCTGCCCTAGAAAACTCATAAAAAGAATTCATAAAAAGAGAAGAATGTCCTCCACCTCTGCTAACATGGGAGAAGTAGACAGATCACAGGGAAGAATCTACCAGCGGGAAAGAGGGCTGAATGGTGGTCCCCCCCCCAAAAAGATATGTCCTTATCCCTGGAACCTGTAAATGTGAATTTATTTGGATAAAGGGTCTTTGAGGATGAAATTAAGTTAAGGATCTTGAGATAAAAAGATCCTTCTAGATTATCTGAGTGGCCCTAAAGAGATGACAAATGTCCTTGGAAGAGAAAGACAGAAGAAGAGATGGCAATGACACCACGGAGGCGATGCCACTGTAAATGAAGGGATGTCACCAGAGTGACCAGAAGCTGAAGGAGCAAACAACAGGTTTTCCCCTAAGTCCTCTGGAGGAAATGTGGCCTGCTAACACTTAATTTTGGACTTCTGGCCCCAGATCTGTGAGAGGATAAATTTCTGTTGTTTTAAGCCCCCAGTTCATGGTAATTTGTTACCACAACCACAGGAAACTAATACAGTAGGCCTGGCCAGACACTTAGCTTCAACCATCAGAAAACAGTAGAAACAGCAGCCTGAGCTGACCCTTAATTAAGGCTAGAAGAGGCTCCTGCTGGCTGTGAGAGCAAAAGAGCTTGAACGCTGGGACTCCAGATGTGTTCTGGTTTGACCTCCTAATAGGAGGTCCCCTTTCTCTTGACATCTGCATTGTCTTTCTCTGGGGAAGGTCTCTCTCCTCCACAGGGTGGGTCTGTAAATCAGGGCACCTTGTGGTTCTCTACCCAGAAGAGAGAATGTGGCCCAATATTAGGCAAATGGACTCTCTCTCTTGGGACAGAATCTTGAGCAGAAAACAATTCAGGTGCAGCACCCACAAGACTGTCCACTTCCAGCTCCCTGGATGCTTTTTTCAGAGATGCATCTCCAGCTTTCTTATCAACCCGGTGAATTCTTCCCTACAGGTTTCTGATCAATTTCTTCGTTTTAAAAGTCAGTCACTGTTGCTTGTGGAGAAGCAAATTGAGCGGAGGAGAGAGAGGTCCCCGTGGAGGGCCACAGAAGGCCTAGTGAGCCTAAGGAAGGCATTTAAATGTTCTCTAAGTCAGAGGTCAGCAAGCTGTCTCTATAAAGGGCCACATAGTAGATATGTTAGACCTTAGTGGCTATCAGGGCTGTGTTACAATGACTTGACTACTCAACTCAGTGGCTGTAGCCATTGAAACATGCAAACCAATGGGCACAGCTGGGTTCTAATAAAACTTTATTTATGAGAACAGGGAACAGGCTAGACTTGACCCCAAGGCTGTAATTTGCCAACCTTGCTCTAGGTTATAGGGGATTATGGAAAGATTTTAAACAATAACTTGACAATGGTATGACCTGATATGATTTACATTGCCAAAGGAATCTCTGATTACTGTGAGGATAATGGATGGTAGGGGGTCAAGAGCAATATCTGTTTAAAAAAAATTACTGCAGAAGTCCAATTAAGTGCTGATGGTCTTGGACTTGGAGCTAGCAGAGAAAATGAAACAGGTGATAGATTTGGGAGCTGTTTTAAAGGGAAACAGCTTAGATGTTAAGCTTTGTAGCTCTGAAGTATGGGTCAAACACAAGGTATAATTGTTGGCAATGTCATCCATACATTTCACTTGTCAAGGAAGCTGGCTAGCCTGGCAGTCACCAGATCCATGCAATAAGCTTTGCAGAAATTGCCTCTCTAGTTCACATCACTGACAAAAGCCCAGGCTGCAATTATAAAGCTTCATAGCTGTGCAGCATCCATAAAAAGAGGTAATTTTAATATTTGGTTCAACTTCAAAGCAGTAACTTAGAATTATATATACCCCATTAAAATATAATGTTTTTCCCCCCAAACTAATCAAATGGCTAAATCAATTGTTGGTGGATTGCCAGTGGCCCGAGGATCAATGGGAATAGAAAATGTATTCTATATTTTCCTTGTTACATAGAGTTAGAAAGCATATTTTATTAATGTTCATCCTTTAGAGACCAGATCTGTGCATTCACTAAAATAAACACTATAGTCTTTAGGGCTTAGATGGATGGAGAGTGCAGAAGTATGAGGGCAAAGAACATTTTGCAAGGAAGCAGCCACTCCAGAGCCCTTGTGAGGCAAGAGGAAATGCTCTGAGCTGGGATCCAGGGATCTGAGTCTTATATCTACCACTCATGTGTTGAATGACTTTGGAATATGTTCTTTCCATTCTCAGCCTCCCTGTTTGTCAAATGAGACGTCTGGATACTGTGAATGAAGTCAAATAGGTTTTGTTCTAATTTAGTTCTATTAGGAGCCACTGCATAAAGCCTGGCATGGGGAAAAATTCTGAAACCATGTCTGGGCTCAGGGGAGAATTGCTGGGTGGTTAATTTTATATGTCAACTTGACTGGACTAAGGAGTGTCCAGATAGCTGGTGAAACATTACTCCTGGGTGTGCCTGAGAAGGTGTTTCCAGGAGACATTAGCTTTGGAATTGGAATTGGTAGACTGAGCTCTCACCAATATGGGTGGGCATCATCTAATCTACTGAGGACCTGATAAGAACAAAAAGGTAGGAAAAGGGAAAATTCTCTGTTTGACCTGGGACATTCTTCTTCTTCTGTCCTTAGATGTAGGTCTTCCTGGTTCCCAGGCCTTCAGACTTGGGTTAAGTTATATCACTGGCTTTCCTGTTCTTCAGCTTACAGATAACTCTTTGGCCTATATAATTGCATGTACCAATTCCCATAATATTTCTCTTTCTCTCTCTCTCTCTGTGTATGTGTATGTGTGTGTATATATATACACACATATATATATAAAATGTATATACACACATAGGTACACACACATAGGGTGCCAAAGAAATGCATACAATACACATTTTAAGGATGGAAAAGAAAGGAAAATACAGTATTAAAATTGTGATTTTCAGAAGGGGAGAGCAGAAAGAGAAAGAAGGAGGGAGGGGTGGGGGAAAGAAAGACCAGAGAGAGGGAAGGAGGGAGTGGGGGTGGAGTCTTGGTGTGTGCCACACCTTTTGGGGGCAAGACATGATTGTAAGAGGGACTTTATCTAACAAATGCAATCAATGTATCCTGGTTTCTTGTACCCTCAATGAATCCCCAACAATAAAAAAAAATAATAATAACTTGTGATTCTCAATATATAACCATAATATTTGTTATCTTATATATTGTATCTTGTATCTCTTATAATTGCAGAAGTCAAAGGTGACTTGAGCATAACAATTTTAATACAGTTGTTTTCCTTTCTTAAAGTGGCTATACATTTTTGTGGCACATGTGTGTGTGTGTATCTCCTATTAATTCTGTTTCTCTAGAGAACCCTGACTGATACAAAGAGTGCTGTGATTGATTAATAATGTCTGCCATAAGCATAAGAGAAATGGGTGAAGCGATCTGCATGCCAGGTGTTTGTGATCTCTGGACTAAATAGAGTCTAAGGTCCCTTCTATTCTACAGGTTGAGTAAAGGTCTATGTGTTGGATCCAACAGTGTCCTCTATGACTTAAAGGATCTGCTCAGGCCTTCGAAGGATGTTCTCTCACCCTTCTTTATAGTCAGCTTTGGTGGAAGTGGGGCCTCTTGAAGATCACAGGGGCCATGCTCTGTGTCTTGTATGCCAACTGCCAAATATTGGTGATGCTTATTGTGTACTAGGAACTACAAATCCAAAGGTTCATAAGCCATGGTAGTAGCCTTATATGAATAGGGACTGTGGCGGAGCATTCAATTTAAAGAAAGACCAACAACTAATATAAAGCCCTAAGTCAAGCTGTGTCTCCCAGAGGCCCTGAGAGGGTGGGTGGCTCATTTTCCTCTTCTGAGTCTCTCTCTTCTCCTGGTGGGGCCGTCATCTTCCCCTTGGCAGCTGCATAGTGACAGGCTGTTGGTCACTTCTTCTTTTTCTTACTGGGCCTGTCAGGACTGCAAGGAGGGAAAAATTTCTTTGGCCACTGCACCTAGGGTAAATACAAAATGTCTTATATGCAACCTTTTTTAATTACTAAAGTAATCCAAGTTCATTGTGTAAAATTCAGAGAAATAAAATGAAAGAAGAAAGTAAAGGTTCTCTACGCCCACAATCTGAGACCACCAGTGTTAACATTTCTCTCATTTTCAATTTGCCAGTACAGAAACCCCGAGTCAAACCAGTCTAAGAGAAAAGAAAATGTGAATAAATATTCAGAAGGAGTCTGGGGTCCGCCTCAGCTGTCCCTGGGCCCGCCTTTGGCCGCACTTTCTCCTCTGTCCCATCTGCCTCACCTGTGCCATCCGCCTTCTGGTTCCTCCAACTTTCAGGCTCAGGGCTGCCTCTGTGCTCACGGCTCTCTGTCTGGAACGCTCTGTCACCAGCCTCTCACGTGGCTCACTCCTTCCTTTCCTCCAGGTCTGCACGGACACGTCACCTCCTCTGAATGGCCTTCTGACCCGTGTCACGATGCTCACTTGGGTCACTCTCTCACTAACAGCTCTTTAATTTTTTTCATAATAAGGTGACTGTAGAATTTATCTTTCAAGCCAGAGACTTCTGAGTGTGAATGGGACACCTGCTCATGATTACTCCAGGGCGGTAGACACAGTCGGGGACGTGTGGCCCTCTGTTCATAGTGCTGCCTGTGTGTGTTCATTGTCCCCCCCTCCCATCCCACACACACCGGGCACCTGGGTACAGAAGCTTCTGAGTCTGCACAGCAGCCCTGTCTGGAAGGTTCTGTTGCTGTCCCCTATGGCTGACCAGGAACTGAAGCCAGTGCTCAGCTAGAGAGTGGGCCCTTGAAGACACATTAGCTCAGCTGACCCACGAGTCCGGAGTAGGGATCAGGGAATCACAGAAACCCCTTTTTTCAGACAAGGCCACTGAGGCACGGCCTGATAAAAGGCGTTCTGGAAGGGGCTTGAACCGAGGCCTTTAACAATGGCTCCTGCTCCTCTCACTCACTCCCCACCTCTCTCTGAGTGTTCAGGCTCCTTCCTTCACCTTGACAGTGCACACATCCTTCCTGGCAACAGGAACCTTCCATAGAGACAAAGAGGGGCCTCTGTGATGAAGCAGCTGACGCGAGGCTGGGGCCCGGTGGAGCCGATCAGCAGGGCTGCTCGTTACAGCAGCAAACCCGACCCGGGAAGAGGCCGAGCATCTTCAGGGGAGCCCAGAACCCGGAGCCTCCTCTGTCAGGGCTATGGGGGTATGAGCAGGTCTCCCCCAGCCAGTCCTCGTAGGCCCTGGGGTGCCCTGGCTGTACTGTGCCATAGGCCCCAACCGGGGAGGCATGGGGGAAATACGTGGGGGCAAAGATGATGAGGAGGAAGGAACAGGCCATGACCACACACCACCACTGAGCCAGGGCTACATGCAGGGAATCACTGCCAGGGTCCCGCAGACCCTGAGACAGGCACCCTCCCATCCCCATTTTACAGATGAAGAAACTGAAGCTCAGAGATGGTATGTGGTTTGCTCAAGGCCATGCAGCCAGCCACTGGAAGAGCTAGTACACCCTCCCAAGGCTTTGCTGTGAACCCTGTTGTGGTATTGTCTAGAAGGAAAAAGAAACATGGCTGGTGGGTGGCCCCAAACATGGTGGGGGGGAGAGGAGAGATGAGGAGAGAGGGAGTCGGTGGCTTTTCTTCTCAACCCGTCTAGGCAGGCTCTTGGAAAACATGGGGCTGGCGTGTTCTGCCACAGGAGCTGGTGTCCGGATGTTTCTGGAGTCAGAGTCGTCCCCTGAGATGTGAGGTGGCAAACGCGGTGCTCACAAGAGAAGGACAGAGTGACTCAGGTGGTTTCCGCCCCACCACCTGGTCCAGGATTCTGCAAGTCACCTGGTCCGTAGTTGCCTCACGGAGGGGGAGGCTGGGATCGGGCTGCTGAATGGTCTGGGTGCACCCTGCCCTGTGGAATGGAACCTTGGATATTCATGTGCTATGATGGACTCCACTCCCCAAATAGGCTGTCAGGTCTGTGGGGACAGAGCTGGGGAGGGTCCCACAAGTCGCACCTCACACAGTGTTGGCATCACACAGGTGTTCACAAAGTGCAGCTACTCTCAGGGACAAAAGCGTCCTTCTCACCAGATGTGCCCCCATCACACATGGCCCCACGCAACATGCACAAACAGCCCTGCACAGAGGGTGTTTCTTTCCCTGGCCATCTTTCTACCAAAGCTGGGAGCTGACTCTGCAACTGACCTCCACCTTGGTCCAGTGACTGCAGTCTCTCTCAGGGACTGGGGTTGGGGCTCTATCCTTGAGCCCCAGCTTCCTGCCCCACGGGGTGACCCACCCCATCATCAGTCTCCACCCCAGCACCCCATCATCAGTCTCCACGGCCCTAACAAGATGGCTTTCATCCTCATTCAGATACATATTGTATCGCCTGAGAAACATCAAAGGGGCCGTGTCGTTACATATTCCATTTCCGAGAGGAGAGAAGCTGCCCCTTGCTTTATTAACGTGGTAAATGTTGACTCTTGTAATGAAAAATGCACAAATGCCCGGCAATTTTTTGATGAATAGGTAATATGGAGGAGGACCCCAAATAGGGACAATTAATTTCTCTCAATGTCTCCGTCACAAGGATATGGAGGCTCCTTCCTCCGAGACAGGTTCATGTGGATATTGAGGCCCTGGACCCCCAGACATGGGTGCAGTCAGGAAGACTGATCATGACTGTTAAGAGGATTCTAGTAAGGCCCTCTCAATTCTAGGAAAATGATGTTTATCAATATTATAGTGGTCCAGTCATAAAAATCTCAAGAACTAAGTGTTAAAGAGTTGTAGCCATTATCTCATAAGAACTCTATGAGCTTCTGGGTACAGCTCATAGATGGGTACAGCTATCCTCATTTTCCATGAACGGAACTGAGGCAAGAATCACTTTAATAAGGACAAGCTGCCAGGTTTTGAACCTGAAATCCAATCCTGGCAGACCCAGCTAAAGAGAAGTTATCCATATTGGAAAGCTCAAGAAGTCCTTTACTGCACAGATGTTGTGATGGAGGGAATTCATTGTGATGGTTCACAATACCTCCTATTGACCCAAGAAGACAGGGCTTGCCCAACTAACTGAAACCATTTCTTATGACTTGTGTCTGCCCAGTAGTATAATTTTGCAGCTTGGCACTGTCAGCGCTCTAGGTCAGCTGCTATGGGATTCTTTTGGTATTTTTTCTCATGGTTACAATATAGCTGCAGCTGCACCAATCATCACATCTTTATACCACAGTATTCAGTGCAAGATGGGATGGGCCAGAGAATATGACAGTGATACCTGCTGGAATGACATCCACTTCTGGTAAGGTGAAAAGTCTTCCCCAAAGCCTTCCAGGAGATACCTACATGAAAGTATATATTCAGCATTTTCAGTTTGATAAAGATAATTTGATGAAATAATGGGGAAGGGTGCTACCATTCGTCAATCCACAGTGTCTGCCTCAAAACCTCAGCCTCAACTTGTTGGACTGCTGAACCAGCAAGTGCTCTGCCTCCACACCCAGTAACACTGACCTGGCCATAGGAAGGATAGGGCTGGGATTCCCAAGTGGTTGAGATCAAGTTTCCTACCTGCCCTAATAGAATGGTGCTTGAAATAGAAATTAAAGTGATCTTCGGAAAATAAAGTTATTTTATCTCTCCACCCAGCAATCAATTGTTTGTGTTTCTGAAAGCTAAGGAGGTGTTCTGGAAGTGTTTTCCAACATGAGCAAAAGAAATTATCCATTCATGTAGACAACCGATTCATTTTAGCTCTGACCTGGAATTTACAGCCGATCCCACAAGTTAAGGGGTTCAAGCCCACAAGACCATCTCACTTCAGATGCTAATTGAAAATGCCAGATTTCTACCTGTACTTCTGATGACCAGCTATAAATGTCCCTTTACTAGGGGCCCTACCCTAAGTCACCTCATTAGCATAAACTTGGGTGTGATCAAGAGGCTTGTTATGACACCCCAACCACTCAAGAAATTCCAAGGTTTTTAGGAGTTTGTGTCAGAAATCGAGTACAGAGAGCAGATCTCTTTCTTTCGACTGTGTCACACAGGGGAGAAGGGATAATGGGCGGGGGTGGGGGGAGAGGCAATATCATCAGACTTGCGTATTCAGGAGGAGATGGAGCAAGCCTGATGCTGCTCATATTAATAATCACCACTTGCTGGGCATCTGCTTAGTAGGTCCTTTGCTGGGCATTCTGTGTGCATTTTCCCATCCAATCATTACAATGACCCCGGATGTGGATATAAATGGGATCATCCCATTTTATAGATGAGGAATTCAAGTCTCAGAAGATGTAAGTTGCCAAAGCGACACAGCTGGTGAGAGGCAAAGCTATGGTTGGTGTGACTAGGATGGGGACAGGCAGGGTGACCATACTCATTAGCTCCTGAACGTGGCCAGGGGCAGCTGACCCCACAGCCAGGCTTGCCTATGGAGTTCCTCCCAGCCTCCCTACGGCCTCCAAGGCCTGAGCCCCTGTGTTCTCAGCCCTCCCAGCCTTGGCCCCCTCACTTACCCCCTCGGGAGGGCTGTCATCCCTGATCCAGCATTAGGGGTTCATTACAGGATTCAGCTTACTAAACACAAGGGGCCTGAGTCTCCAGGGAGGATGCTGGGCCTCAACTGCT